>JAHKKF010515413.1:0-17688 GCA_019740295.1 Labeo calbasu
GCATATGAGGTGTGTATATATGTGTTGTGTGTTATTGTTAATTTTTTTTAATAATGTAAAAAATCGCACATTATAAATTAATACATTTAAATTTATTTTAATATATTTATATTATATATATATTTTATATATAACATTATATATTCAATATAATCACACATTTTTATTTATGTAGTAATAATAGTTATAATAATAATAATAATAATTATTATTATTATTATTAATACTATTATTAAGAACCTATTTATTAACAAAACCAGGGCAGCTACAGTTAATGCATTTTGAAGTTTAAATGTTTACTGTCATTGGCATTAAAAAAAATTCACATACCTGTTTTGACACTGAATCTGTTTCACTTTGTTCTGTGTGATTTCTGATTGGTCAGAATATTCAAAACGTTTTAAAAGTTTTGAATTTAGCAGTAGATGATGGAAATACAATAAAAAACAATCCAAGAAAGGTCTTCTTAATGGCCATTTTATTTATACATTTAAAATAACTATTAAAATAACTAAATAGCTGTTGAATAACTTATACAATTTTTTTGTTTGTTTTTTAGTTGCACTATTGCACTGATTGCTGCTTTAATCCATTGATAGCTGTAATGAACAACAAGTCAGCTAATTCAAACTAGTGTTAAACTCCACGTGTTGTCAATGCGATTTTCCTTTCCTGTAGATTCCCAGCTGTCTGTATCTGAGCTGCTCGGCACAAATGGATCATTTGACCTCTCCTGGGAGCCTAATGCCAATGCGAGCGGAGGGTACGTAGTGGAATGGGTCCCGACCGGCTGCAGTGACCTGTGCACCGTTGAATGGAGGAAAGTTCCAAAATCAGACAGCAGCTTCACAGTGAAGTCAGGTGAGTCCTTTAAATTAATCTACAAGTGATTCATCTATTGCACAACAATTTTTTTTTTTTTTTTTTTTTACATGTTCTTCTAGTAAATACAGTGACACTTTGGACACCCAAAAATACCTGAATGCCAATGCATAGATAATAAAATAATAACACATCTGTACTCAAATGCTGCAGGATCTTCTCTCTCCACTAACTTTGCTCTTCTTCATCATCTTCATTCACTGTCTTTTGAATCAGTGGGTGTTTTTAATGGACCTGTGAAGTCAGTTTTTGTGCTTTCTTTAATGTAAATGTGACCCTGGACCACAATACCAGTCATAAGTAGCACAAGCTTATTTGTAGCAATAGCCAACAATACATTGTAAGGGTCAAAATAGATTTTTCTTTTATGCCAAAAATCATTAGGATATTAAGTAAAGATCATGTTCCATGAAGATATTTTGTTCCTTACCGTAAATATATCAAAACTTAATTTTTGATTAGTAATATGCATTGCTAAGAACTTCATTTGGACAACTTTAAAGTTGATTTTCTCAATATTTGGATTTTATTTCCAGATTTTCAAATAGTTGTATCTTGGCCAAATATTGTCCTATCCTAACAAACCATGCATCAGTGAAAAAGCTTATTTATTCAGCTTTAAGATGATGCATAGACCTTAATTTCAAAAAATTAACCCTTATGACTGTTTTGTGGTCCATGGTCACAAATGGCAACTGTTTTAATACTTAAGTGTCCAAATACTTTTGGTATTACTTTACTCCACACATCGTGGAAACCTACTGGAATTTGAACGTCTTCATTCTTTGTTTACTTTATGAGTGCATGTTTGCTCTGTGCACCGCACTGATTATCAGTCTCTTTGATTTCAGACTCACTGGTGGCAGGAGTGAGGTACACCGTATCCATATACGCTCTCTCAACCGGTGCTCCTACGCTGCTGCAGAGATGGAAGGGATACTCACAGGAAATGAGTAAGAGAACCGTTACTGTTCAGCGCTCATAAGCCGCTTTCACACATACAGTAGGGCCTTTATAAAAAGAAATCCACATTTCTCCACTAACAGGTCACTTGTCAACAGGACTTGCTGATAAAATATTAGCAAACCATTAAGTAAAAGTAAATGGTAGCTTCATGTAAAACGCAAATACCCGTTGCTTGTGTAAATAATGTATTTATGCATTTACTGGAAAGGTTAATCCACCAGTTTAATCCAATTATGATTTTTCAGATAAAAAAAATTACAATTGTGATTTAAATAGAATAAAAGACCCAGGTTTGGTGTGCTTGTTTGTAGGGCTGCGTGATTTCAAACAAATTGTTTGTAATTATGTAGCAATGTGATAACAGCAATATTAAAGATAGCATTAATAATATATAAATATAAAAAACAAAAAAAATTAGAAATAGAAATTTTACTCATCTAATATTTAACTGTAATATAGTTTACAGTACCGCCTGGTAAAACCCACCACTTGACATGTGGATGAACAAAAGCAATAAGGACACAATTATAATTTCTCACAATAATAATAATACCAATATTATTATTATTATTATTATGATGATGATGATGATTATGGATATTAACACTACTACTACTACTGTTAAATGTGACCCTGGACCACAAAACTAGTCATAAGGGTCTTTTTTTTTGTATTCAGATTTCAACATCACATGAAAGCTGAATAAATAAGCTTTCCATTGATGTATGGATTGCTGGAAATCTGTAATCTGAGGGTGTAAAACAAAACCAAAAATATTGAGAAAATCGCCTTTAAAGTTGTCCAAATGAAGTTCTTAGCAATGCATATTACTAATCAAAAATTAAGTTTTGATATATTTATGGTAGAAAATATACAAAGTATCTTAATGGAACAAGATCTTTACTTAATATCCTAATGATTTTTGGCATAAAACAAAAATAAATAATTGTGACCCATAGTGTATTTTTGGCTATTGCTACAAATATACCAGTGCTAGTTTTGTGGTCCAGGGTCACAAATATTCAACAAAACAAGAAAATATGAATATTTAGATATTTATAGCTTAGGAGGAGAGGACATTTAATTTTAGAGAGCATTTTATTTTACTCAAATGAGTATGTACTCTGAGCATGCTTGTGTTTATACAGTATCTGCAATGTTTATTTATAGGAGTGCACTCACATATCCATGGCCTCAAAGATGACAGACATGGATTTTGAATTCATGGTGTCATGATATAAACCACTTCTATTAATAGCACTTGTTAATTTTTTTTTTGCGTAGTCTCACAGTCTAGTGTTTGTGTTTTTGATGGTTTGTATGTGAATCTCTTCTGTGTCTCTCTCTCTTTGCTGGATCTTCTGTAGTTCCTTCACAGTCTGTTAGAGAGCTGTCAGCCAATCAAACTGGCTCTGTCGTGCTGTTGTCTTGGAAAGCCCCCGAAATGAAATGCCAGAGAGGCTTCATACGTGGATACACCGTCTACCTGGCAAACGCTGCACATCTGGATCTCATTGGTAAGCACTCTCAGACATAGTTTTATATAATAAATAAATTTTGTAATGTTATTATGTAATTATTATTGTTTATATATTAAAATAATTGTGTGGTTGTGTTTCTAGCTAACGTCTCTGATCCTGAAGTGCAGTCGTACAGGGTAAAGGGTTTGTCTTTGAACTTACATAAGTTCGTAGTGAAGGCCTACACCTCAGCTGGGGAGGACGCAGGGTCGACTGTGGATATTAAAATGGAGATGGACAGTAAGACATTATGAAATTCCTTCAGATATTCTGCCATTGACTGATGCCTCATTTGATATTACAGCAATTGGATTATGTAGTTCTCGTAAACTTCTCCTTTTTCTTTGATCATCCAGCAGCCGACATGTTGTTTGTTGGCATTCTTGTGCCGTTGGGAACCATGTTCTGCAGTCTCATCCTCGTCAGCATCTGCTGCTACAAGAAGAGAGATTGGTAGGACTTTATTAATGTGCTTTAATAGCATTTCCATCAAGTTAAATAATGTCAGAAACCCACTAAATCAAATCAGTTCAACCTAAATGGCTCATAGTATGAGCTACAACTGCATGCTGTTCATACTGATTAACACAGTATTATTAATACACTAATATGTTGATTTATTAACATTTAGATTGTAATATTTGACTATTGAAATGTTCTCGTTTTTAATATTAATTAATTAATTTATTTATATAGTTTTAAATGGGTCTATATAGTCATTATCTGTTTTAGTTTTAGGAATTTTAATACTACAGCTTTTAAAATGAGAAATGTTTCCTTGCCAGCTAATTTAAAAAATTGAATGTGATTTAATAGCTTTTCCATCAAGTTAAATAATGTCAGAAACCCACTAAATGAAATCAGTTTAACATAAATGGTTCGTAGTATGAGCTGCATGCTGTTCTTACTGATTAACAGTATTATTAATACACTAATATATTGATTATTAATTTGAATTGTAATACTGATTATAACATTTTCTACTTTTTAATATATTGATTTATTTTTAGTTTTTTAATTATTTTTAATGGGTCTATTTAGTTTTTATCTGTTTTAGTTTCAGTTTAGTTTTAGGAAATTTATATACTACCATTTTTAAAATTAGAAATGTTTTCTTGGCAGCAAAAGTTTACTTTTTAATTTTTTTTTATTTTGCTGCTGCAGTACGAAAAAATGTGACTGTTTTTTCTTTCTTACTGATCCACATAAATCAGTGTTATTTTTAGAATAATATACTAATGGTTATTCATATTTTGAATTATTTTCCATTTTATTTTAATTTTACTAATTTTGATGTTTTCATTAGCTTTAGTCTGTTTCATTTTAAAGTTTTAGTTTTAATGACTTCAGTACTTTAAAAAAAATAGAAAATTAGGCTAAAATAACAGCTGTTTTTACCATTTCATTTAATGTTTATATCATTTTTTTTTTTTTTTTTTTTCAGTTTTAGTTAACATACAACACAATGTAACAAAGATGATGTAAATCAGTTATAAATGTTTTGCCTTGATGGTTTTGTATTATTCATCTAATTTCAGGGTAAAGAAAGCTTTCTATCCTGAAATCCCTGGACCTAAAGTACCTGGAGACTGGTCCTCCCCACAGGTAAAACCTTTCTTGAGTAGTGTTTACAAAGAAAGGCGTAACTATTACTGTTGTTAACGTATTAGGGGCCATTCACACAGAACGCGTTTTTCCATTCCAATGCGCTGCTTTTTCGTTGTTTTTCTATGCTTGATGAACGTGCATGACTGTTACACTTTTTAAGCATTTTTTGTGTTTTTAAGACGATGTGTCAAGTTAAAATAATTTAAACTTTTACATGCATGCAATGTCAGTTCCAAAGCTGTGGACCAATCAGAAGAACTCGGTGGCGGGGCAAGCATTGCAAGCTTCTGTTTACAGTAGCAAGTTGGCATGACAGCTGTTCTATTTGATGGCAACATGGCAGAGGAGGCGCTCATAGTGGCTGTGTTCGGATACCTTGAATTTTATAACCTTTCTTCAAGCGATTATCACAACTTTTTCCTTATAAAAATACCCCAGAAATATCTGTCACTGAATATTGTCATTACTGCATCACGTCTCAAAAGTGCATCTTGAGACCCTCGTGTTCTGCGCAATTCCTGAGTACTGCATCTTAAGTTTTTTTTTAGACGCAAAGACGCGTTGTGTGAATGGCCCTTTAGTGCTACAAACATAACTGATTCCTCAAACTGCTTTGCTGTTGTTTGTTTGTAGGGTCCTCTGGATGTGAAGCCCCCTCCTCACAGTCTGGTCCACATTGTGGACAGTCCGGAGTGGAATTTCACTAAGGAAGGTCTGTTCCCAGTCCCAGAGGAAGAGGAGGAGTCTGAGAACGACAACATCGAGGTCGACACTGACTCGGATGAACCAGCTCTCCTGAGATACTACAACCAGGTGGTCGGTGACGGCTCACACAGTAACCACATCTCAGACTCCTCCGGTTCCTCGACCGCCTCGGTGGGCTCCACACAGACTGAAATCACCTATGCAGGCATCCAGAGCCCCACGTCCTCGCGGGACGGTTACAGGCCTCAAATGCAGTCCGTCACGGGGCCAGCTGAGCTCCAAAACGAATTCGAGGCCGACTTCCAAGACGATGGCTTGAATACAGGCTACAAACCCCAGTGTTCCTGGCAACTGGATTCTCCAGAGGCGGAAAACTTTAGTGGTTCGCTTGGCAGCCCTACGTCGGTCACATCATCCCAGTTCCTCATCCCAGAATCTTCGGAGGAGAAACCACAGCCTTCAAACACCTGGTTCCACAATTTTCTCTCTGGAAAATCCTGAGAACGCACTACTTAAGCTTTAATGTTTCACATTCCTTTGTGCCGTTCACCTTTACGAGGAATTTTTCGGTTCATTTTAGGGATTGTGCCCTTACTGGAAATCACTCACATTTACGTAATCAACGTCACTACTGTTTCTCAAGGACTTGTGATACTGACCAGACAGGTGAAGTACTACTGAAGAGTTGAAGGTGGCCGTATCTTCTCGCATATGATGTTTTGCCTTAGAAACGTCACTTCTATTCATACAACAGTGTTCGTGCCTCTATTTTGTAGTGTTATTGGAGTGATCGCAGTAATTTCACATGCTTATGCGCAACATTTCACTGCTCTCATTTTCAGTCGTAACAGTTTTGTAGCAGTCAAACATAGGAAGTCCGAAAGCAGCCTAAGTTGATGGACTCCAGCATGTTTGCACACATTTCTCTGCCCGTAAAACATTTCAAAAGATTAAAATCAATGCATTTAAGGCTTTTTCTCAAAGCTGCACTGCTTTTAGGTGATTCAGAAAATTTTGTGTAGCTTCGAGCTAATTTTTTTGAGTCTAAATGTTTGTGTAAGCAAACGCGCACATTGAATAAGCTGACAGAACAAAAGGAAATATGCATCTCTGTTTTTTCTTAAACCGTTTCCCTGATTAAGGAAAACAGCTGTTGAAGTGTTTTCATCATCTTACATGCATTAAGATGCATGTAAACACACTATTACTGTTAATCATGTGATGCAGCTAGATAGTTGTGTATTTTTTTTATTAATTATTGATGCTTAGTCAGCGCAACTTGTAGAAAATTACCGTCTCTGTTAGGGCTGCACGATTTTGGGAATAATGTTTTCTTTTTTTTAAAAATTCTTTCTCCCTCTCCTCTTTCAAAAAAAAAAATGGGATTGCAAATTTTAATGCAATTTTTTTTTTTTTTTTTTTTTTTTTTTTTTTTTTAAATCTTGCTTTGCTGTACTTATTTGAAGGGCTGCACAATTTAGCCAAAAAAAGTGTAATTATGTAGCAGTATGAATAATAATATTTGTATTTAATAATAATAATAGTAATAATTGTTATTGCTACTACTACTACTAAATAACATATTAAACAAAATAACAAATATTACTATTGTTATATTTTAACAAATGAAGAAAATATTATGTAATATTCTACAGTTCAACTGTTACAATACTAATATTTGTCTACATTTCTTTATCTAATTTTTTTAACGTTAAACCATCAAGCTTATATTTTGGTGGAAACCCCTTAAAGCTTCTCTTTTGCTGAAAAACAGCCTTTTCAATTTGATAATTAGGAGCCAAGCATCGAAGGTGCAATGGCATTCTATCTGTTGGTGTTTTTATTGTTGTTCTTCCGCTCTTGAGTCTATGGCAGCCCATAGAACTGCTTGTGGCAAAGTTATTAAATTTGGCACACTGATAGAGGACAGTCTCAACGTTAACCACCACAAGTTTAGAGTCTCTAACTCAAACTCTCTAGCACCACCACTTGTCCAAAGTCTCCCTCATGTTTATGCCGATAACTTTTAAACCGTAAGGTCTAAAAGAAAAGAAAACCAACGTTTAAAATTCAGAAGATCTTTTTGCTTTTTTCAATAGTTTGAAAAACCTACTTTTTCAAACTCATCCTAGACCGTTTGACTGATTTTCACCAAATTTGGCTTGGATCATCTTCAGATTGTGCTGGCAAAAAGATATTGATTTCAAGTTGATTAGCCGAACCGTTCTTGAATAACACATGAACGAATTTGATGAAGAGCACACAAAAATGGATGTGAGGCTATATCTGCGCAACGGTTTGGCGCAGTGCCACCTAGTGTTTAGGAGATATGAAAAATTAATATTTAGGGCCAAGCACTGAATCCGTTGTTGTTCCTATTATTATTATTATTATTATTATTATTATTATTCCATTTCTTCCGCTCTTGCATCTATAGCAGCTCATAAAACCGCTTGCGGGAAAGTTATGAAATTTGGCACACTGATAGAGGACAGGCTCAACATTAACCACAGCAAGTTTGGAGTCTAACTCAAGCTCTCTAGTGCCACCACTTGTCCAAAATTTCACCCATGTTTATCCTAATAACTTAAGGAAAATTCTTTTTTCACTCTGAATTTTTGGTTCAGGCGGTCTCAAGTGGACACCAACATTTAAAATTCATAAGGTCAAGGTTTTTTTTTGCGATTTTTCAACAAATTTGGCTCTTATCATCTTCAGACCATGCTGACAGAAAGTTATGGAATTCAAGTTGATTAGTCAAACTGTTCTCAAGTAACGTGTGAACTAATTCTACGAACAGCGTGCAAAAATGGATGTGAGGCTATATCTCCGCAACTGTTAGGCACAGCGCTACCTAGTGGTTAGGATATATGAAAAATGGATGTTTCTGTTTATAGCTTCTGAATGGTTTGAACAAAAATCACAAAACTCTTAGGTCTTAGGTCTCTTTAGATTCGGTGCAGCAATTTTGGGCGTTGGCCATTCTCAATTGTGTCATAAAATGCTGTATTTTATGAATGAATTGATGTATCTTTACGAAACTCTGAGTGTGTTCATCCAATTTTCACCAAATTCGAGTCAGATGATCTTCAGACTGTGCTGATAGACAAAAATGCTTTTGAATAGCACAACAACAAATGTTGTGGCATGATACCAGATTATGTTTGAGGCTGTATCTCTGCAAACCTTTGACACCAAATGTTGTGTGTGCCATTGTCACCGCACACAGAACACACTACATCGATTTGATAACAGATTTGATGGCAAAAGTGATAACCCATTAAATAATATTACTAGAGTTTTTATTTATGATTTTTCAGCCATTTTGGCTAAAATCATCCTAAAATGACTTTAATTACTCAGTTGCATTGGTCTGATGTTCAATGCCATGTTTTTATCTCCTCATTTTGCCTCTGTTGTGCTTGGCCCCTTAATTGCTGCTTGCAGCTATATTTTCAACTTCTTTTTTTCGATTAATCATGCAGCCCTGTTCTCTGCGACATTTTTCTAAAGAAAAGACTAGTTTTTCTAGTCTTTTAATTTTTGCTTTCCACAGGTCAGTAATATTAAACGAAATTGGCATTATTTGTACAAGATGTGAAGCACCTTTTAGTTTTATGAATACGTCTTTGTATTTCACACCTCAAAGTCCTTTACACCAGTATTGGACTCTCACGTTATAACACTTCCCAGTATAAACTCGACTAAACATCTTATCATAGATGCATCATTTCAGGATGATGATGTGTCTTGTTTTCAGAGATTGTCTTGGTTTTAAAATGACCACAGTGCCTCACGAACTTAGTTATTTTCTTTTCTTTTCTTTTTTTTCTAAAGAACAGCACCTTCTTTCAGAGCAGTTTCCTTGTCATTATGGGCCCACGTGGACCACAGGGTAAATTACTTTAACCAGCCTTACCGACATCAGAGGAACCTGCTATTTCTTTGGATTCGTTTAGATGTATGAGAGCTATATATCCAATATTACTGTGAAGGCTTTTATTCTGAGCACTGTGCGTATCGCTAGTCCTCCAAAACCTTGTGCAGCAGTCAGAACAACAGATGCATCACATCAGGATGACATGACGCTTGTCACTACAATGAGAATGAATGAAAGTCAACATGAAATCAATTTACTTTCTTAATACATGTTGTTGGTGCCGTTATAACTTTTTGTTCTTAATAAGAGACTAAACGGCTAGAATGCAACCTGTTTTGCCAAACAGGAAAACTTTTCACCATGCAAACAATGTATGATGGATAAAATCAAGCCCCGCCTACATTTTATTCATATTCAATATCTCGTTTCACTCTGAAATGTCATAGTGTGTAAGTAAAATGGTTCGCGATACATTTCATGTTGACTTTGAAGAGCATCAGACAGCAGTCATTAAACTCCTAATGTGGTGTGTGATTGAAAGGGCATTAGATGAGCATTAAGAGTGAAGAAATACATGAGAGACATCAGCATCTACTGTTGCTTAAGCTTTAAACACTACTGTGAAAGATTTTATTTTGTTGGAATTATTTAGTTACTAATATGTCATTTTTTTTGGGTTATATGTAGAGATCTTTTAAAGAAGCCTACTAATGTTTATTTTTTTATTTGCTTGTATGAATGTAAAGTACACAAATGTCAATGCAATGTTTTTGTTTTTTAACTGTTGAAGAATGCTTCGAAAGCGTTAGCTGTGGATTTTATAGGCAAGATGAGCATGTTATTAGGAGTAAAAATGGAAAATGTACAGGAAGAAAGTAGCCCAGATCTGGTTTTATATATGTATATGTATTATTATATTATATGAGTATTATTACTATTATTATTATATATATAAAATGTCTGAGCAGAGCATTTTTCTAAATCAGATTTGAGCAACTTCCATATGCAATTAAGATGAGAGGTCAGTAGGTTGTCACACTACATGTATGAGACGTTATTGTAAATATCTTGTTGACACTGATGTAAATAAGCTTTTCAGTTGAGCATGAAGATCATCACATGGGACTATTGCACCCAAGTTAATACAATACAATAATATTACTGCCTTTGTATGCATGACAGATTCCACATTCAGAATTCCGAGGGAGAAGAGAAGTCATGAGTTATGAATGAGGAATATGAAATAATTCCCTATAGCACTATATGAGTGTGTGTAAACACGTGTGAGGAAAAAAATCAAGATGTATCCAGGCATCTGAGCTCTATTACTCTATTGCTAATACACTAACAGAATATCAACCAGTCTGTATTACTATAGACAATAAATCCAGCTAAAATAATCCAGTGTGTTTTTATGTGATTCATTTTGTCTTTTGCCAATGCATTGTATGTTTTTGCTTTTGTAACAGCATTGTGAAATCTGTATGTAATCTATACAAGTGCGGGAATATTTGCTTTGTCAGTAATTCCCCTGGTAGTGTTTTTCTGAACCTCTAAACTCCATTTTACCCTTATTCCAGTCAGAATTGGCCCTGATCGTTGTTCTGCGCAGACAAAGCTTTTGTTTTCTCCAGACAGGATGGCAGCAGTGCTCATAAAGGAACATCTGATGTAGGTCAGTTGTCCTCATTTTCACCTCTATAAACCCACCACAACTTTCTCTTGTTTTACTGGGGCTCTGTCCTAAATGCTTTACCAATGATCCTTCAATTCTCTCCTTACATAACACTCACATTTACGTGTTATTGCTTTAAAAAAAACAAACAAAAAAAAAACTACGTTTTGGGGGTGTTTCATATGAAGGGCTTTCACCTTTACAAATGAAATACATGCACAGTTTGTGATGGTGACATTTTGACGTCTTAAAGTTGACGCATTTTCAGTCTACCAGCAATAATAAATATAAGGCTTAGTAAAATACAAATACAATTTTAATTGATATTCATAATAAGTCTTGTAAGATTTCAGTTTAAGTTCATAATTTGGATTTAAACCTAAAGGATTTTAGTTGAGTATAATTAATTTTAAGAATAAATGGTAGAGTTTCCAGTTTATTTGTTAGTACAGATGTAAAATGGATGAAGCCCTGGAAAACAACAACAAAAAAATAAGGCGTTTTATCTTTTTTTTTTTTTTTCTCTCCAGTTTTTATCTCGCAATTCAGAATTCTGAATTGCAAAATTGCGGCACATTGAGTAGCGGAAATGGGTTTCGATCGTATTGATTTGATATTTTGAAGCCTTACAATTTGTCTATGTTTACATTTTGTACATAAACATTAATTAGGGAAATATGCACACGATTATTATGGCATTTATTTATTTATTTTATTTGACTGTATATTATCAAATTAAGACAAAACGGAACATAAGTGACAACGAATACCTGTAGCAAAGATGTGGGAAATTTAGTCCACAAGGTACATCCAGTCTTCCGTGAATTCCATTCAGGAAATATTGTTTGGACCTAGCGCTCAGCGCTTGGTAGTTCGGTTGCTGTGACAACGCCACGCCAAAACGAGACACTCCCCAAAACAATATGAACCAGACAGTTCCCTAGATTAATTGTACATTTATATGGACGTTATTGACTTTACTTAAGTGAATTAAACGTTCAAAATGTCAGACATTATCTGTCAGTGGCTGAATATTGAGCTCCGGCTTTCAAAAGTCATTGGTAAGTTGTTGTGCGAGTTACAAAATGGCATTTAGCATACGGGTTAACGCGCATTATCCATTTATAAATGTGTATATTTATATCCGATTTATCAGCTAAACTAAAACTACAGCTAATTGCTGCCGTTTTATTCATCTTGTGAGTGACATGTTTCTATTGTAGAGCCGTATTTGTTCGCAAGGGATTTTGCAAACGGTTATCTAATAGGAGAGATCCTGCACAGATATGATCTGCAGGGCGATTTCCACCTGTTCTCCAAACAAAGGTATTGATACGTGTTTTTATAATTTTATATGTATCCATTATTATGGTACATATTATTATACGTATCCTACACTCTATGCTAAAAAACAGAGCACAATGTAGTTACAGTACTAATTTAAATAGAATTTTCCATATTTATTTTTTTTAATATTTCCATATTTATTTGATTTACCTTTATTCTACTGTATTTTATAATTTAGTTTTTGTATTGTATTTATGTGATAGATTTGTATTTTAATGTTAAATTATAGGCTAGTAAATGTATTTGTAACACTGTCATCAATCATATATCCTGATTATAACACTACCATTCAAAAGTTTTTGAACAGTAAGATTTTTAATGTTTTTTAAAGTCTCTTCTGCTCACCAAGCCTCGCCAAGCCTGCATTTATTTGATCCAAATTTTACAGAAAAAAAAACAATACAGTTTTGAAATAATAATTTTTTCAGGTTTCTTTGATGAATAGAAAGTTCAGAAGAACATCATTATCTGAAACAGAAATATTGTGTTACATTCCCAATGTCTTTATCATCACTTTTGGTCAAATAAAAGCAAACATTTTTTTTCCTAAAAAATAAATAAATAAATAAATAAATAAATAAATACTGACTCAAGCTTTTGAATGCTATAGTGTGTAATGTTACAAAAGCTTTATTTTAGATAAACGCTAATCTTTGGGTCTTTCTATTCATCAAAGCATCCTGATGTACTCAACTGTTTTAAATATTATTAATAATAATAATAATAATAATAATAATAATAATAATAATAATAATAATAAATGCTTCCTGAACAGCAAATCAGCATATTAGAATGATTTCTGAAGGATCGTGTGACACTGCAAACTGGAGTAATGATGCTGAAAAGTTAGCTTTGATCACAGGAATAAATCACATCTTAAAATATATTCAAATAGAAAGCAGTTATTTAAATAATAAAAAAAAAATTCAAAATTTCACAGTTTTTGCTGTACTTTGGATCAAATAAATGCAGGCTTGGTGAGCAGAAGAGTCTTATTTAAAAAAAAAAAAAAAAAGGTATTTGTATTATTTCACAGCACGGCAAATGCAAAGCTGAATAACTTCACCCGCATTGAGCCCACCCTGCAGCTGCTGGGTGTGCCCTTTGACCTGGCCATGGCCAAAGCGGTGATGCAGGGCAGACAGGGGGCGGCCACACATCTGCTCTACCAGCTATACATGCTGCTGCAGAAGAAGAAGAAATTAGGCCTCACTGCCACAGCCATGGAGGTTATGCAGCCTGCAGCCACGGCCCGACTGCACCGGATAGAGAACAGCATCTATACTGAGGTGATACAGCTCAAAATAATATTTTAAGGTCAAATAAATCTCCCTCTGGGCTGGTATACTGCCCTGGTGGTTATGATAGTATATTACACAATTTAAACTCCTAACTTTGTTTTCTCTAGCTAATCTCTTCATAATATTTAAAAAAAAATTATGTTGACCAAGTAGTTCAGATATGCTAGACTGCTTTTGCCACATTGCAGTAATTTGGTAGAGTAGTTAGTTGGAACCACAGAAAGGAGTCTCATTTTAGGCTGTTTGTCTCACAGCGCTTGAAGACTGTGGTAAAGCGTGAGACGGATCTGAAGATGCAGAAGATCGCAAAGCGCTTCCATAAAAGAGGCCAGGACATGTACAACCGCTCGGTCATGGCTGAATTCCTGAGGGAGGAGGACCGGCTCAAACGCCAGGAGGAGAGGAGGCTGAGGGACATTGAGAAGGTGTACTTTTACTTTTAAAAAAATACTTTTTGCATATAAACCATAGCTAACATTTCCCAGCTATCAACAACTACCTTAAACCTTATTAATTCAGGCACAAACCATGGGTGTTAAAACATTACTTCTGTTACGTGCTCTGTGCTTTACTGTGCTTTGACTGGTGAATTGGCATGTGATAGTGTTGGCTGAGATTGATATTATGATTTATTGTTTGTCAGCACCGACAGGCACGCAGAAAACAGCATGAGATTATGATTCAAATTCAGTCGGCTGTAGTCCAGATCCCAAAACCTCCACACACTCGCATGTCAAGAGCTTCTGAGAAACAGCTACAGTTTCGCAAAAAGCAAGAGGCTGAGGTAAACAAAACTTTTGCACTTTTGACATTATTTTCATTATAGTTATGCATATTCACCCCCCTACGTTCTCATTTTTGTAATGCAAAATAGCAGTGTTGTTATTGTTAGCTAAAATTATAACTTAAAAATGGTTTTCAATAATTGAAATAAATCTAATATAAAATTTAATAGAAATAGATTAGATTAGATTAAAAAAATGTGTAAATAAGAAAAAAGTTGAAGAATTACTAACACAAAAAAATTAATATAAATATTTATAAAATAAAAAAAAATTATGACAAAGGCACATGACAGAACTACTAAATTAGACCAAAATGAAACTGAAAATATAAAAATAAAAGCAAATTAAAATATTAATAAATACTATAATAGTATATAAACTGAAAAATTCATGAATTAAAGCTAAAAATAAATAATTGATAAAAATGTCAAAAGCAAGTAACAATCACTAAAACTTATAGTAAAAAATGTATAAACTATATAAGTATACTATATAAGTATATAATGTATAAAAACTATAGAAATATATAACTATATTTAATAAATACTAAATATAAATATTAAAATTAAAATAAAAACTGCAAATATAAAAAATAAAGCAATTTGAAATAGTAATAAATAGTGTAATAGTATATAAATAATACTAAAATAACACTGTTACTTTGTATCAACATCACTGATTAATAAGCTTTACATTGATGTATGGCTCGTTAGGATAGGACAATATTTGACGAGATACAAATATTTGACAATCTGGAATCTGAGGGTGCAAAAAAATCTAAATATTGAGAAAATCGCCTTTAAAGTTGTCCAAAAGAAGTTCTTAACAATGCATATTATTAATCAAAAATTAAGTTTTGATATATTTACAGTAGGAAATTTACAAAATATCTTCAGGGAACATGGTCTTTTTTTTAATATCCTAATAATTTTTGGCATAAAAGAAAAATTGACAATTTTGACCCATTCAATGAATTTTTGGCTATTGCTACAAATATACCCATCCAGGGTCACATGTGATCTTCTTTGCATTACGGTACTAAGAATTACCATTTTCTTTTTGATTTTGGAAAAATGACACATTATTGACAGTTTTTGTACTAACAGTAAAAGACTGCTGTATGTTGTGATAGATAATAAATCTGGATAGATTGGAATAAAAAAAAAAAATCAAAAAGATTTGATTGTGTTCAGTAATCACTCTTTAAGATGCAGTATGATTTTCAGTATGTTCATCGTGAGATAGCTCAGTTTGAGAAGAACCAGAAGAGGATTTCTCCTGCTGGAGGTGGAGCCTTTCTTTACAGGTGTGTTTGCATAACACTGAAAATCTACAAAAATGCACAAAAGCAGGCCGCTCACAGTTTTCTCACTGACCATCTAAGTCTTATTTCACATGGAACTGGCAAAAACTACTTGGATTATTTGAGACTTGGGTATGACACACTCTGCCTGGATTTACAGTGGTCGTGTGACCCAGCCAATGAGCACAGCTGACAAAGAACAGTGGAACAAGGAGTACATCGAGAACATCCGTCAGCGTCTGGAGGAAGACTCCACTGCACGGGAACAGAGGGAGATGAGGAGACGCCGTGCGCTGATGGAACAACTACAAGCCCATGAAGCTCAGCAGGTGACCACAGACTTGGCTTATTTGAACTCTGTAAACTCATTCCACAAAAAGTTTTCTATTATAATTGTAAAAAAACAACTGATATTAAATGCATTTTATGTCAGTAGTCTGTTATATTGTTATAAAGAGTAAAACGTATTTTACCTAAGGTTTCAATAAACTGTTCCTTTTTGCTTTCAGACTACTGTTTCATATGTCAGGCTTTAAACAAAAGTTGTGTTTAGAATGCAGTACTATAGCATAATGCAACACTTAAAGTATGAATGTCAATGAAGTGTCAAACTTTTGAATGGTAGTGTTTATCTTGATCATATCTGATTCTTGTTCTAATATTCTTTCTGCAGGAGGTATTACGCGAGGAACAAATGATCAGTCGATTGATGCGTCAAACGCAGCAGGAGAAGAGGGTCGGTGTGCAGCTGATGCAGATTAAACAGCAGAAAGAGGTACTGCGACAGAACCGCATCTTCCAGGAGAGGCAGTACCAGGAAAGGCGCCTTCGAGACTTCCAAGAGGCCTTGGACAGAGAAGCTGTGAGAGATCATACACAAATAAAACAACTTGTAGAGTATCAGAAAATATTTTGGAATGGTCCTGATTATGTCCCATCTTTGCCGTTGTCCAGGTTCTTGCCCAACAGGAACGTCTCGAGCGCAGTGAGGAGATCAGGATGGAGCATGAGCTACACAAACAGCTAGTCGCAGAACGTGCTCAGGCTCGCTATCGCAAACACTCCGACATCTGCAGAGAAATTCTGGGACAGATTGTCGATCTGGCAACCAAAGCTGGAGAATATCGGCTTCTCACAGCCAAGTATTTATTTCCCTGATAACTCTACTAAACGGCAATCACTGATTTGAAAAATACAAGAAATAGTGGGTTTTGAAGTAAAAAGTTGAATGTTTAATGTAAACTACCTTTTGGTGCATTATAATGAAACTAAAAATTATATTTTGCTGCATTTGTTTTATATAGACACTGCTGTTCAAATGTTGAGTCAGTAAAAGTGTATTTAAAAGCTGATATTGTGAAATAATATTACAGTTTCAAATAACAGTTTTCTATTTGAATATATTTTAAAATGTAATTCATTCCTGTGATGCAAAGCTGAATTTTAAGCATCATTATTCCAGTCATCAGTGTCACATGATCATTCCGAAATCATTCTGATATACTGATTTGGAGATGTGGTAGGTTAAAAAAAATGGTAAAAATAATCATCTGTTTTTCATCTTCACTTTTTCTCAGCCTGATTCCAGTTAAGCTGATGCAGGAGTGGATGGAGCTGTTTTTCAGTGGTAAACCGCTGTATGAAGTGGCCATTGTGGATCCCACCCCTGCTGACCCCACACCAGAACAGATCATTGAGCTGGAGAAGCTCCAAATA
>JAHKKF010515414.1:0-19483 GCA_019740295.1 Labeo calbasu
TTTTCACAGACATGACAAGACAGAAGTGAAGTATCTGTTCTGGTCGGGAGTGTGAGGTTGGGCAGAGGATGCTGGAGGAGGGTGATGGAGAGTTGGAGGGGATGGGAGGAGAAGGAGATGGGGGACTTCAAGCAGAGGTAGAGAGGCTGACGGCAGAACTCCAGGAAGCCAATGAGGAAAAGTTACAGGCTGCATGGTACGGCCTAGCTGTTCTGGAGGAGAGCGCTGCCTTGAAGATCAAACACAGCCAGCTGGAGGAAGAACATGAAGCCCTTAGGATGGAAATGCAACAGCTCAGAGAGGTCAGTCAATAGACAGCAAAAAGGAAAAGAGGGGTAACAGCTTAAATTAAGGAGCTAAAGAATTGCTGGCTCATTGTACTAGAATTTTTAGTTTATTTGTTTCTGCAAATGGTTCATTATGGCATAGGTTAGAGTATTTGTTCTCTAAATGTCTCTTGAATTTCTGTCTTTCTTGCTTACAGTGGCTAATAATTCGCCATACAAAACATACTTTGGTCAACACAAATCATGTTTATTATTGAAACAAGTGAACATGTATCAAATATAATCTGGATTATATTTCCTATTACCTTGAGTAGTTTTGTTTATTATTTTTGAGAATCAGGGCATCACAGCATGTTCATGTTGGCTTCTGAGAACACATTAATTTGTTTATTTTGGACACAACCTTTCACATCAGAGTTATAATAATATGGGTTTCTTAGCTTTTTTATGTGGTGACCCTGTCAGAACAGGCCTGCAACCAGATATGCGTTTTGTTTTGGTTGTTTTTTTGTTTTTTTTTTCCCAAAAAGAGATTTTGTCCATAACAATCAAGCATTGAGAAAACACGTTTCTTTTAGCTGTTACGCAATCAGTTTGGGGATATTTTTCTCTGCCTTTCTTCTGGTGAATAATCTGAAGCTTTTCTTCCCTGTGTGATTCATATCGTTGTGGTCTTACACATGGATAGTTTGCATACTCAAATGTTTTGTCTGGACTGTAGTACGTTTTACTTTCAGTGACCTGTTTTCCCTGTTTGTCACTGTCATGTAGAATTTGTCATTTCGTTTTAGGTTAAACACTCAATTTGGGGGTGAAAATGAACATGAAATGTTAATTACATAACATGTACACTTCTGTGGGACCCAGGGGAGTAACTGAAATTAGTCAGATATTTATATCCCTCTGCTTGACAGCTGCAGACACATGATGGCAAAAAAAGTTTAGTTGTGATGATTCATTAAGCCAACAAAATGCTTGATCTAGTGGCCTGTATTTGAGTATTTTGATAATATAATTTTTTTTTGGCTGAAATAATAAATTAATACCTGTAGATTTCTGAGCCCTTGTGAAATATTAGCTGTAGTGTTTGAAAAATGCACATCTATTTTCCTATATTTTTGAGATTATGTGGGTCTCTTTTAAAGCAGTTGTTTTTTCTGGGACTTTACCATTTTAGGACAGTGTTGTTCAGACAGATCAGTTTATGTGGTTTATGGCCAAAGTAGAAAACAAATAGGCTGTAAGTCTGATATGAATGAGCCCTTTCAATGCTTTTTGTTATCCGATTTATTACATAAGCCTGTTCCCCAAAATCCGTGCTTTTAGCCTTTTACATTAATTTAAAATTAGCAACATTTTAAGAGCATTATATGTGCACATATTATGGGTTTGCCAACTTCAGCTAACATGTTACTCATTTTTATGTGAAGTTCACACATGAGGCACATTGTAGACCCAGCCCTCTGGTATGAAGATTAGGCTTGTGTATGTCTCTCTCTGTGTGTCTGATTAGTAGAGCATGAAATTGGCAAAGTAGGTGAGTGTGGTAGAGTGAGATGACTGGAATGTACAGATCTGGGTCTAGTGTGCTAGAAATAAAAAATTGACATCTAGAGATGACCACATTGCATCGTCGTTTCATGTTTAGTCCTCCAGGATTCTACTAATGAATATTTCTGTTGAAAAACACATATTTTCACTGAAATGGTTCACCCAAAAGTAAAAATGTATGGTATCCTTGAGTTTTTCCAAACCAGTATTATTTTCTATCCTCATATATATATATATATATATATATATATACACACAAGGTGATGTGAGGCAGAATGTCTAAGCAGCTTTTTATGTTTAACTAAACCTAAAACTAGTAGAAAATGTTAATTTATACACAATAAAATCTCATTAAATTGAAATGCATTTCTGAGTTCAACAGAATCGCGTTTGATTGGTTATAAGGCTCAACCCTGCACAAAACAGTGTGTGAAATCAGTCTGATGCAGTGTGAGCATCTAAATGTAATTCCAAGAATTGACACTTCATTCATTTTCACATTTAATTGTAATTGCGACAGCCGAAATAAATTGTTTATTTGTGCAGGGGCATTTTTATTCCCTCTATTGTTTGGAATGTCTTATTTTTGTTCATTTTGGTGGTATTTTTGCCACAAGCCCTCGTTAATTTCCGACCCTGGAATAAAGGCTATGAATTACAGTGAATATTTGGTTCTTGTGTCTTGCACAAATCCATCATCACATGGCTTTGTAACCATGGACCACTTTTGATACTTTTGTTTATTATATTGGCCTTAGGTCATTTTGAGGCACATGAGGAAAAGCAAATCTTCATTTTGTAGTGAACTAGTCTTTTAAACAGCATGTCCTGCTTGTACATTTACTGAACAGAGGTATAAATTCCCCTGCACATCTCTTACAGGCTGTCTCATGCACACTTCACTTCCCCCTGTTCAGTCTTTCTTTCATCATTAATTATAGAGTAGCACAAGCATGTTTTTCCCACATGCTCTCACATGACTCAAATTATAAGGTTCAGAGAAAAGAGTGTGGCTACGTTAATGACAACCTGGCCAGTGTTGATTCATCTTGTAACAGTTCAGTTCAGTGTGAGACAATCTGGTGTACATTTGTCACCATTTGTCCAAACACTACAGCAGCCTTAGCATGAACGAAACGCATTGTAATTACACCCTTTAGTTGGCAATGAATCTGGAATGTAATGTAGTGTCATGGGTAACGTATAGAGTTTCGCTTCGCCTGCTCTCAATACAGTTGTCGTTGTTTATTGGCTACGCAAGTAAACAAATTACTCAAAATAATTAAAGACTGACAACTTAACTTTCAACAGCTCTGCTGTTGTCATTTGAGGAATTTCAGAAATTCACACAAAGTAGCACAGGGGCTATAAATTGTGTCAGGGTTGGATGGTTGTTCATTTAGTCAGTCAGCTGAATTGTTTTATTTCTTCTTGTGTTGGGAATTGGCAAAACCTCTGCTAGTGTAATGAAGATGAGTGTTTGATTCATGTCTGTGTATACGTTTACAGGCTCTGGAAGACTCTGTGAGCAGCCATAAGCGTGCAGCCGCAGATGGGGAGAGTCGAGAAGAGAGGCTCCTGCAGGAGTCGGCCACTAAAGAGGCAGCCATGGAGATTCGCATGGACGAGCTGCAGGCGGAGCTTAAACAGGCCCGTGTCATGCTGGCCAATGCCTCGGCTGAAAACGAGAGACTGGCCGGCCTCTCCACACAGCTGAAGAAGGTACATACACCAACATCAATCAGAAGGCTAGTGTTTGCATAAAATGTGCATTCGTAACCGCAAGTCTGCCTTTGTTATATGAGCTGTACAATGAGACTCATGTTCTAAAAGAAACAATTATGTGTAGCGACATCAGAAAAATGAAATGCTTTAAGCTGAAATGCCACTGAATAACATGCACTCTGCTGGCTCGCTTGCTGATCAAAGTAAAAGTGGAAATAAGATTCCTTGTTTTCATGAGGCCTGATCATGTGACAAAACCGGGTTGAGTTTCAATGTCAGCTTGAAGAGAAGAAAGGCCACAGTGACCTGCTTACTGAGCTATTGTACTGGACAAATAAGTAATTTCTACTTTTAAAATAAAGTTTTGTTTTGTTTTTTTTTAATAATAAAATCTTCTCTGACCTGTCACGAGAGATGAGATGTTTTCTAATTTTAAATCAGCTTGCAATCTCTGCGGAAATATAGTGCATTAAAATGTGTCATGCCAGGTTTGACCTCAGTGGCTGGTTTCATTCAGTTTAATTGTATGAAAAAAAATGCACCTGGGACTGCTAGACTTCACCTTTTGTGTTCCAAAGTAAGGTCTGGAATGGGATATGGACATGTAAATCATGACACCATAAAATTAAATTTGTGTAAACCATCCTTTTAGAGAATTTGCATTAAATGGAACAAAGAGAGTGTATTTAATGAAGCTGCCACCATGAGATTTTTGCAGATCTAATGGCTAATTTCTCATCAGTTTATTCTGAGTTTTATTGACTTGCCCTGTCTGACTGCTTTTCCTGACTCTAGGAGTGTGAGTGTTTGGAGGTGGAGAAGACCCGAATGAGAGAGGAGATGAAGGAGTACAAGACTCGAGAGGTGCAGCAGCTTCAGGATAACAGTGAGCTGGAGGAGGAGAACATCTCCCTGCAGAAACAAGTCTCAGTGCTTAAGGAGAACCAGGTGTGTGAGAATACAAATCTCATATTTAGGCATTGTTTGTGTTGTTGTCGTTTTCTGTGTTCATTAAATATCCATCTTTTTCTTCTTCTAAATCTGACTTCTTGCTGTAAATGCTATAATCGGGTGCCTGGTGCATCTACCAACCCAGAAAATGTGAAAAAGAACAACCCAGTAAATTTCTCTGCAAGTGTGTGGGAAAAAATGAACCGCTCAGGTTTTCGCTCCACCTCGTGACGTAGGAAGGGAATCTTATTATAATTCCGCTTTCACAAGTAACACCGGTGTACCAGTTCTAACGCCATGGCAAAAGTTTGAGCAAAGCATGCTAGCTGTTCTGTCTTTGGCTGCACAGACGAGCACAGAACACTATTTAGAGTCTCGGCCTCAGAGGAGACGAGAGCAGTGGAATTATTGTGCAGACATAACTGTAGTTCTGTACTTGGAAATGACATAACATGAGCCTCAAACACCATTGTTTTCTCTTTCTCATGTAAATCTCATGCGTGCAAAAGACCTTTGAAAAAGAGGTGAATCCCAACATATCATGGACTGTGACATTATAGTCAGGATCATTAATAGTTACGCCTCCAACATTTGCATATACCAGACACAAGCAAGGACAAAAGCGAAAATTTCTGTTCTAGGCTCTGCAGGGATGGGTTGGTGTCTGTATTCAAAAAAGCATGGAAAAAAAATAACGCGCTCTAAGAAAATAACGCAAGCCGTTAAAGGGGCATGGTTAGCTGCTTGCTAGCGGTAGTAGCCTGTTACATTACAGAAAGGAGAGATGACTGAGGACAATGGTGAATGATTTACAGATCCTGAGCGCCACTGACAAGCATCTGATCTTGTAAAATGTGTGGTAATTACTGCCGCTCTAGCATACACAGAGCACCTGTAATCGCAAATTTCAAAAGTGAAAGTAAAAAGTGATCGTGCACTCGAAAGCAGTTTAAATGCCCCACATATTAATATGATTAAATATATATTTTCCTCCCTGTGTTTCCTTCCTGCTGTGTGAGCTACTGAAATGAGCCACACTATGAAACACCCAATCAGAAAAGAGCTCATCATTATCATTCATGACCCTTCCAAATAAGGTAATAACAGATCGTTTCATTCTAGGGACAAATCTTTGGGTTGTAAATGAACATGTAAAACTGTCTCTGGAGAATTTTTGGAGAAATTATATGTAGATATCAGAGGATAATTTAAAATATTGTATCAATGCATTCTATGGCACCTTTAAACTGATATGGTTTTAAAACGCTTGATTTTAGTGTGATAGACATGATAATCAAAACCAAACAGGTGTTTTTTTTTTTTTTTGTTTTTTTTTTTTTTGGCAGAATATTTTTTTTTGGGATGGGGCATCAGGTCATTTGAATTTAAAGAGACGTGCACAAAAACAGCGTTTCTGCTTCCACTCAAAGTAGACGTTTTCAGAATGATATAATAAATGATCTGTGGGGTATTTTGAACTGAAATTTCCACAGACACATTCTGGGGACACCTGAGACTTACATATTTTAACAAAAGGCATAATAGGTCTCCTTTAAGCACTTTCTTTTAGTGTTTGGTGGACATAAGTCTTTGCTTCGCTAGAGATGTCTTGTGACTTTGAATGTTTTTTGCAGCTGCTGTCACAGCAGTACAAACACTTCTGTTGTAGTGCTTCGGTCTCAGCTGATTTTTAACAAAGCCTTCCTTCTGAGGGACTGCACACGAGAGGTTTTATTCACATCCCGCATGAATATTCAGTCAGTCAGAGGCTGGAACGCCTTCCCTGTTGGACTAAAAACCAGTTTGCTCAGGGTGAATTCAGACTGTGAATGTACAAATAAGCTAAGCTGAGTTGTCCTTAAGTTTTGACTTCACTACCTAGACTAGTTATAGTGAATTAACTGTTAACATATATGTGTCATGTCTCAAGAATTTAACAGCAAGTTGTGAGTTAATGCCATCAGTTCTCATTACATGCAGCATTTTGTGATTGACACTGCAGTGTAACACTATGAATGCTAACAGTTAAACCTGTTTGGTGTTAAAGGAATAGTACACCCAAAAATGACAATTAGCTGAATTTTACTCGCCCTTGGGCCATCCGAGATGTTTTTTCATCAGAACGGATCTGAATAAATCTAACATTACTTCACTTGCTCGCCAATAGAGCCACTGCAGCGAATGGGTGTCGTCAGAATGAAAGTCCAAACAGTTAAAAAAAATTCTCCAAATTTTTTACAAAGAAGGAACAAACTCACCTACATCTTAGGTGACCTGAGGCTGTAAACTATTACTTTAAATTGGTTTGGAGATATTTTGATATTATTGTTGCCACAGTGCGCTGGATTGAACTAGTTATTCAGTATTGTTGTTTAAACACTGTGATATTAATGTAAACATGGGTGTCACTTACAGGTGTGAACTCACTTGTAGAGTGTAATAGTATTAGTCCGGCAATGGCTGTGGTGTCATGAAGTGGATAAAGATCTGGCTTTGTTTACTGTAATTTGTCATCTGTGTTCATAAAAATGGGAATATTATGGTTATTGTTTATTACTGTGGTCATTAGTTATATGATGCCAGATCAGTAAAGGCAGGCTAATCCAGCCTAACAAGTTAGTACTGTGCTGGTATGTTTTGGGGGCAGGGAGCAACATAGGATGTAGACAAGTGGAAAGTTGCAGTGTATGACTTTTCGTAAACCTAGCCAAAATTGTCTTGGTGTCTTCACCAGTGTTGTTATTATTAACTAAAACTATTAAGATTGTTTTAGAAAATGGAAAAAAAAGCTAAAAATAAAATGCATATTATAGGAAAAAATATTTTAAGTATTTGTTTTGGCAAAATTTGACTAAAATTACTAGAGTAAACTAAAATAAAAAATTTAAGCTATATATAAACGTATATTAAAAATAAAAATTAAAAAGGCACAACAAAATAATAATATGAATAAATTAAATTTTATTTACATAATTAAATTAATATTAATTAAATAGATTTTTTTTTATAGAAACTATTTCAGAATGTGAAATAAATACTGTAATAGGACAAAAATAATAACACTGGTTTTCATGTTTAAACTTTTTTTAATTTAAGCTAAATAATCAAGTCTCTTCAGTCTTTATACCTAGTTTTCCAACAAGTAGTAATTATGTGCTTTACTACTACAACTAGATTGAGACCGACTATCACATACCAAACTTCTACATTTGTGTCCACAGGTGGAGTTTGAGTCAGTGAAGTTGGAGTTGACTCATAAAGATGAGGAGCTAGAGCTAATGAGGGCGCAGCTAGAGGAGGCTGGGCGTTTGAGGGAGATTGCAGAGCGTCAGCTGGACGAGGCGCTTGAGGCCCTGAAAGAGGAGAGGGAGCAGAAGAACAGCCTGAGACGAGAGCTCGCCGCCCTTACCCTCAACCCCTTCGACTCCATCGGCCACTTGGAGCTACAGCTGGACGACAGCCGAGATGGAGAGAAAGACAAGGAGGTTGGAGAGGAGGAGGAGGAGGACAGTGGGTATAATAACTCCAAAGGGATGGAGAAAAACAGGTGCTCCACCCCCAGAAACAGCGACGTGTTCCTCAGACCTCAGGCTCCTGGGCTGGTGGCCGATCTGCTGAGTGAACTTCACCTATCAGACAGCCAGAAACTTAAGCAACAGCTGCTGCAGGTGAGGAAACATCATTACATCCAACTTCATAAGCTGTTGCAGTATTTTCACATCAAAGGTTCATTACTGAAGACTTTCTGAGAATTATTTGTGTGTTCTTTCCTGACCTTGTTTTGCATACACTGACAAATTTAACTTTGCAAATTGAGTGTCAGATGCATGTTTTTCTTATTGGACACTAGATCTCCACAATGTTGCATTGCAAATTCTACACACAGCCACGTCAGGCATCATGAAGCAGTGGTTTGCAATGAATTTGGAACAGTTAAGGGGTGTTAATAGCGAAAATTCTTGTAATTTATGGCATCACTGGGCTTATTTCTTTTATGGAAGATGTACTACATATACCTTGCAAGGTTTTGTGGAAAAGAAAAAAAAAAACTTTCTAAAGTAAAATTTCCAGAGTAATAAATAAGTAAATAAATGACACAGATCCCATATATTTACATCCAACAGTATGACATTGGTTTCATTATTCTTATGGAACGTTTATAAGTCGAAGTGAAGTTGATGAGTAGCCAGGTTCATATTGCCTGATGTCTATCTCTTCAGATCTTAACCTCAGACCAAACATATGATCGTTTAAACCCTGTGATGTAAAGGCCTGTAAAATCATCTTGTGGGGTGTTTTATTTTTAACTCAGCATTTTCGTGTATAAAACCAGATGAACATCTGACACATGAACTACTTCCTGTTTCATACCACTTCCTGCTCAGTCAGTTACTGAAACAAGTATTTTTCACCCACCCAGATAGTCCAATTTGTTTTATTTATTTATTTATTTATTTATTTTTTATTTTTTTTTTATGTATAATTAATGAATTCTATTTATTTATTTTTTGAATTACGGTTTGGTCTTTCTGTCGTTGTTCTATAGGAAAGTTAGGAAAGAGAGGAAATGGGACTCTTACTCAAACCTTAGAAAATTGTGAATGAAATTTCAAGCCTTAGCTTAAATCAGTCTAAAGTGGTCCTTCCTTAAGTGTAGTTCTAGTCTCTTTAGTAAGTTCAGGTTTCGTACAAGGTCCTTGAAGTACTTGAATTTGACTTGAAAATTCCTAAAGAGGGATTTAAAAAATGCTTGTGATTTTGCAAATCTTTGTTTATTTTTTACCAGTAGAAAACATCAAGCCACTAATGCAATACAGTTATAAAAAAATATATCTACTAAAATTAGCAGTGGTTTTACTATAGTAAATCCCCCCCAAATTCCGTTTTTTTTTTTTTTTTTTTTTTTTTTCCCAAAATTCCATTTTTCCTGTTTTAACACTCTTTAGTTTTGTTTAAATTTTAATGGTTAAATTAAAACGTATTAATCAGAAAGCATGTCTATTTAACTAAAATCTAAAACTTGTACAATTTAACAGCATTTTATTAAAAATATTTAAAGGAGAAGTCCACTTCCAAAACATGAGGAAAACATTTCTGCATTTTTCTCCATATAATGGACTGTTATGGTGCCCTGATTTTGAACTTCCAAAATGCAGTTTAAATGCAGCTTCGAATGATCCCAAATGTGGTTGTAAACGATCCCAGCCGAGAAAGAAGGGTCTTATCTAATAACGAATGGTTATTTTTTATTTAAAAAATATTAATTTTGTGTATTTTTTTTTTTATTATTATTATTTTTTTTCATGTCAAATGTTCGTCTTGTCTTACTCTGCCTGGACACTTTTTTTCTGGTACATGACAGTTAGTGTATGTCGAAAAACTCCCATCTCATGTTCTCCCTCAACTTCAAAATCGTCCTATATCACTGTTTTACCTTTTTACCTTGTTGAGGGTCTTTGATCTTCTTTGCATGTTCACTTTGCAAAGACTGGGTCGGTACTTCTGCAGGGATGTAGGATGATTTTGAAATGATTTTTGAAGTTGAGGGAGAAAATACGATTGGAGTTTTTCGACATACAATGACTGTCTTGAGTCAGAATACACAGAGTTCAGGGAGAGAAAGGCAAGACGAGTGTTTGAGATTAAAAAGTATTTAAATTGTATTTTTTTTTTGTGAAAATAACCAATCGTTTTGCTAGATAAGACCTTTCTTCCTTGGCTGGGATCATTTACAACCGTATTTGGGATCGTTTGAAACTGCATTTAAACTGCATTTTGGAAGTTCAAAATCAGGGCACCATCTCAGGAGAAAAATGCAGCAATGTTTTCCTCAAAAAACATAATTTCTTTACGACTGAAGAAAGAAAGACATGAACATCTTGGATGATAAGGGGGTGAGTACATTATATGTGAATCTTTGTTTTGGAAGTGGACTTCTCCTTTAAAAATTAACAAATTACATTTAAGGCCCCTATTTTACCAAATAATGTGTTTTTCATTCATTTTCTGGATTTTGTTTTAAATGTAAATTTTAATAATCAAAAGCATCTGTAATTTTATATATATATATATATATATATATATACACTGCATACATTTTTCTGGTAATTTTTTTTTTCTAAGTAAATAATTTTTCTGATAAATATTCCTTAAGTAATGTTTTAATAATCATTATATTAGTAATAGTAATACTGTCATTATATTAAATAATTTATTTCTGATGCAGTTTTTCAAATTAAACCAAACCTTTATTTTGATGGGTTGCTGTGAACCTGTAAGTTTCTGTTAAGACAGTGGTCTCAACCCTAATCAAACACATGATCCAGCTAATCAGGGTCTTCAGGATTACTAGAAACCTCAAGCAGGTGTGAGTTGGAGCTGGTTGGAGCTAAACTCTGCAGAGCTGCGGAGTTGAGCTTGTGTTAAGATGATTAAGATAACTGTTGAGTTTTTCTCGAAAGAAATGGTAAAATTCTTATAAAAATTCTTATGTGTCTCAGCCATTCATTCATATAGGAACATGCAGAACATACAGATTTTGTTTTTAAATAGTATTTTTGTGGCATAATGTTCACAGACAGTAGTCCATACCATGTTTTAATGCAAGTGTACTGACCTACTTTTCATTATTCATCCAAAAATTTGGCAAATTCTAAAACATTTCGCGTTATACACTAAACTTTCTGCATCACGGAAATCTTGGGGCCCTAAATAAATCTTGTCACAAAATTTTTATTGAGAGCCATATTGTTTGTGTACCCATGTCCAGGTGGAGAGAGAAAAAGCCACACTGAGCAGCACTGTGCATGACCTCCAGCAGCAGTTAGCCCAGTCTAAAGATGCTCTCAGTGAACAACAGGTGAAGATGGATCAGCTGACCCAACATTTGGAGACCCTTCAGAGTATGGCCTTGAAAAAGCCTGCTGAACGAGAGAATGGAATGAGCCCGTCTCCAAGGTCCCTTCAGAACCAAGATGCTGAAAAAGGCATCGCCTACTACGAAGTGGATGCACAAAGCACAGAGGTACTAGAGTGCCGCATGCAAGCGGCCAATGAGGAGCTTGTGCATCTGCGTGAGGAGCTGAAAGAGGTTGGCGAACGCTCCAAAGCCTTGGAGGAGCGCTACAAGCAGGAGAAAGAACGCTGGAGAGGCGAGGCGCAGGAACTCGCTGATAAAATCCGCCAGTGTATCGCTGCTAGCCGACAGGACCAGGAACGAATAGGACAGTTAGAACGTGAAATTGGTGCCACGCGGCAGGTCGCCACAGACTCTGAAGGCCACCTCAGTGCCGCGCAGGAGGAACTTCTGGCCTTCTCTGAGGAGCTGGCCAATCTTTACCATCATGTGTGTGTCTGTAATAATCTCACGCCCAGTCGCGTTACACTGGATTACTATCGTGAAGGAGCACAAGCCGGGAGAATACACAACCATTCACAGCAACACCACTTTCGTGGATCCCTCCGCAGGCACAGGCGGTCGGGTGAAGTGTTGGACCTGGGCAGTGGAGGGAGCGGAGACACGTCATCCAGCTGCGGGAGTTGTCCAGGGTCTCCTACACTTGACTTCAGGGATCCAACCAATGTGCGCAATCTGGTAGCTGTCATACGCTGCCAGATTAAACATTTACAGGTATGTCTGAACCAGTGCCACAAACACTTTGATTTCATGGTAGATAAAAAGAAAAGGTAATGCAATATGGTAATATAAGAAAGTGTACACACAACAATTTTCATAAATAAAAACCGCTGAATAAAATGATAGCTTCTCATTGGGACATTTCATTTAAGCCTTTAAGCAGCTTTTTTTGAGGAGGTAAAGCATGAAATATGAACCGATTAGACCAAGCTGCCTTAGGATGCCTGCCTGAATCTGTCTTAACAACAAAACTCAGATTATAGCTGCGCTTTTGCTCTGTCAAAGAAAATAATGTTGAAGTCATGTCAGTATCTAAGGTTTTGCTCTGCTTTTGTTTTTATACTATGCTCATGATTATTTTTGTATGTCATGCATTTTATATTATGTTGTAGTTCATTTTGTCAAGCGCTTCAGTCACCATCACTTTTTAAATGTGCTATAAAAATTACTTATTTTTGAAACCTTTGCAGGTGGCGGTGGACCTGTGCAGGCAACGTAACCTGTTGTCCTCTCCGGCAGCAGGAGGGAGCACTGAATCAGACCGTGACACTGAGGCACTGATTGAGGAAGTGTTAAAACTTAAGTCACTCCTGAGCACCAAGAGAGAGCAGATAGCCACTCTCAGAACTGTCCTAAAGGCCAATAAACAGGTACAGATGTTAGATATGTGGGATATTGAATGCATACTAAATATAAAAATGTACTTAAAGAGAGAGTTCACCCTTTGTTCATCTTCGGAACACAAATTAAGATATTTTTGATGAAATTTGAGAGCTTTCTGACCGTGCATAGACCGCAAAGCGTTCAAGGCCTAGAAAGGTAGTAAGGACATTGTTAAAATAGTCCATGTGACATCAGCGGTTCAACCATAATTTTATGAAGCTAAAAGAATACTTTTTGTACACAAGGAAAACAAAAATAGCGACCTTATTCAACAATTTCTTCTCTTCCCTGTCAGTCTTTAACGTGTTCATGTGTTCACGAGTACTACATCTCGTGTGTGGTGCTGCCGACGCTGACATAGAACGTCCATCTGTCTTAGTTCATCTTCTGTATTTTCCAGCTCACAAAATCCTCATCCTCTTTCAAAATCTTGAATGTCGCTTTTTGAGCCATGAATTGCGTTGCTTTCTATGCATCGTCAAAGCTTTCGGATTTAATCAAAAATATCCTAATTTTGTTCTGAAGATGAAGGTCTTATGGGCTTGGAACAACATGAGGGGGAGTAATTGATGACAGAAGTTTAATTTTCTGGTGAACTATTCAAAGGTTTTTAAAGGTCTAGTTAAAATAAAAGGAATTTTTATATTTTAAAGGGTCTTGAAAACCCCTGTTTTAGCACTGGTTAGTTCTCTTCACAGTTTTAAAAAAAAAAGGAGAGACTCCCATTGAGTTAACAACACAAATAAATGCACAGCCATTTGCATTCTGCATCGAAAACATATATATGAACGTGCTTTTGCACCTCTATTAACTTTTAAGGCTTATTTTGCAGCGTGTATAATCCTTTTAATGGGTTGTGTCTGGGAGCTGTAAAAAACGCTATTACACTCAATATATGAATGAATCGCACTTGTGCCAGAAGATGAAAATAGCACAAAAAAGCCCAAAATTAACCCGTTTTCTCCAGCATTTAAAATAAACAGATGCTAACATCGTCATCTATGATGTGCAACACAAACACCTCTGCTAAAATCTAAAATCAGAAAAAGTTTCATGAACCTTTAAGCCCTGCTTTTCAGTTTTATTTCTTTTAACATAGTAGCCAGTTGTGATGTTTAACTGCTTCATTTCCATGTAATTAAAGTAGTAGACACTTATTGAAAATATTTTAACAGAAAATGTACATTATTACTGACACTTCTGTTTAATCTTCAAGTGGGAATCATTATTGACCATTGCTAATACACTTGAAATGTGACCCTGAACCACAAAACCAGTCATAAGTAGCACGGGTATATTTGTAGCAATAGCCAAAAATACTTCTAATCATGTTCCATGAAGATATTTTGTAAATTTTCTACTGTAAATATCAAAACGTAATTTTTGATTTAGTAATATGCATTGCTAAGAACTTCATTTGGACAACTTTTGCACCCTCAGATTCCAGATTTTCAAATGGTTGCATCTCAGCCAAATATTGTCCTATCCTAACAAACCATACATCAATGGAACGATTATGTATAGCTCTTAGCTTTTAGATGTAATATGATATAAATGGTTTTGTGGTCCAGGGTCATAAATGGCCAAATATACTGTAGGTTGATAAGTGCAGTGTATCAATTTATCACTGTTTATTGCAAATTGATTGAATAGTTGTTAAATGTACCTTTTACTCTATGCAGTTTGGAGAATGTTTTTAACTCGAGTACATGGTTTTCTTTGATGTTAATCAGATCATATGACTTATTTACTTTTTTGTTTTGTTTTCATCTCAGACAGCGGAGTTAGCTTTAACCAACCTGAAAACAAAGTATGAGACTGAGAAGAGTATGGTGACAGAGACAATGATGAAGCTAAGAAATGAGCTGAAGGCCCTGAAGGAGGATGCAGCCACCTTCTCCTCCCTTCGCGTCATGTTTGCAAGCAGGTATGATGGGATTACACGTGCGTCAAGTGCTTTTGTGTGCTCACGGGCCATGGGAGTTTCTCAGGTCATTGCTCGTACAGCACATAACTCATTTTCTAATGAGTGATTATAAGGGTTTGAAGGTTAAACTTGTTGTTTGTAAACTGGTTTGATTTATGGACAGAGTGCAGATAAGTTCATGGGAGAAGTTGATTCTCCCAGTTCCATCTTTCCCTTGTCAAACTGAGGAAAAACTGATCAATTTTAGTTAGAATATTGCTGATGGTTTGTCTTGGGATGTCTAACAATATCTAAATCGTCAGCTGACACGATGTAAGGATTTATAGAGACATTTTAGTTATAGTACAACCTTCACTGTGGTGAAAGATATGCAAGGAGTGTTTGTTTACATTTGTAGAAAGACATATGAGAGGCCTTTGGATAGAGAGCCACAGAGATTAGACAGCCGTGACCCTGTTTTAAGAGCAAGCTAATAAGATTATAATCTCAAGGCCCGGTCTCCCACGAGCTCCTCTCACATGGCGATTAACGTGCACGCTCTCTGATCCCGTGTGCAGATGAGGGCAGCTCACTCAGACCTGAAGTCATAGATCAAGTGTCAAGGGAGCAGAGAGCAGTGGAAGCGAGGATAATGTTTTCAGTCATGTGACCGTAAACAGAAAAATCTAGAACTCTTTACAAATAAACAAATATTTTTAGATCGCAACCAACCGCATAACTTGTTGAAACGCGTATCAGTTGTTTTTTTTTTATTTTTTTTTTTATTTTAAATTTTTTAGTTATTTAATGACTTTAGAAAATATTAAAATAAATATAAAGTTTACATCCCTCTTTCAGAATCTGCAAAATGTTAATTATTTTACCAAAAAAGAAGGATCATACACAGCTATTACAGAAGGTTCAAATGCTCACTGATGCTTCCGAAAGGGAGACAATGCATTAAGAGCCAGGGACTGAAAACATTTTGGAATTTGAAGATCAGGATAAATGTAACTTATTTTGTCTTCTGGGAAACATGTAACTATCTTTTGTAGCCTCTGAATGGCAGTACTAAATGAAAAAATATGATATTTAGGCAAAATAAGAAAAATGTACACATCTCTTTTCTGTTCAAAAGTTTTCACCCCCCGGCTCTTAATGCAGCATTTGAACCTTCTGTAATAGTTGCATGTGAGTCCTTCAGTTGTCAGTGTCAAAAGATGGATCTCAAAGTCATACAGCCATTGCTGGAAAGGGTTCAAATACACAAAAATGCTGGAAAACTAAAGAATTTGTGGGACCTGAAGGATTTTTCTGAAGAACAGCAGGCAGTTTAACTGTTCAGGACAAACAAGGGACTCATGAAAAACTATCACTAAACAAAAAAACACAGATGTGGATCATTCAGGTAAAAACACAGTATTTAGAATCAAGGGGATGTAAACTTTTAAATGGGGTCATTTTTTATAAATTCAGTTATTTTCTCTTGTGGACTATATGTAAACATCTTTTATATCTTATTCAGGTCTAAGTAAACAGTACTAAATAAACTATAACATTTTTGTATGATCCCTCTTATGTTGGTAAAATAATTAATTTTGTAGATTCTGAAAGGGGGGTGTAAACTTGTGACCTCAACTGTATAGTGCAGCTGTTTTGACGTGCATGCTATTTATTGTCGCATGTTTTTAATGTTTTTAAAAGAAGTCTCTTATGCTTATGCTCTTAAGACTGCATCTATTTGATTTAGAAACTGTAATATTGTGAGATACTACAAATTAAAACGACTTCTTTCTATTTAATGTATTGTAAAATGTAATATATTCCTGTTACATCAAAGCTGAATTTTCAGCATCATTATTCCAGCCATCATTGTCAGATGATCCTTCAGAAAACATTCTAATATGCCAATTTGCTGCTCAAGAATAAAAGATAGATAGATAGATAGATAGATAGATAGATAGATAGATAGATAGATAGATAGATAGATGGATAGATGGATAAAAGTTATTAACTGTGTATTGGTTTTGTTTTTGCTCATATACATCAATTCTAAAGTGAAGCATTTCATTGTTCAGGCACCAAAGGGTTTCTGTGTGTGTATTTGTGTGTGTGGCGCTCTCTTGAGGACAGCACTCTTCTACACATTCTTGCATCAGTTTCTAATAAAAACTAAAGTGTTTTCTTAAGGGATGTTTATGCAAAAAGTAATCCCTTTTATTCTTTTGTTATTTCATTTTGTGTGTATCTCCGTTCTTGTTTCCTGTATCTTTATCGTTTTTACAGATGTGACCAGTATGTAACTCAGTTAGATGAGATGCAGAGACAGCTCGCCGCCGCTGAGGATGAGAAAAAGACGCTCAACTCTCTCCTCCGCATGGCTATTCAGCAAAAGCTGGCACTGACCCAGCGACTGGAGGACCTGGAGGCCCCTCTGTCCCCTCTCAGTAATGGTAGCAGTCCGCGCCACTCCCGGACCAAGCATCTGACCAAATCCGGCCGAGCCCCACGAAGTCCCATGAGAAACAGTCCACGCTCCAGTCCGGTGCTAGTGCCTGCTGGCCCGCAGAACATGAGCAGCCACATGAGGACGCTCTCACGCAGCCTTCACTGCAGCCCCGTAAGAGCGCCCTCCTCTTCTTCCTCCTGCTCGTCTTTTTCTGCCTCGAATGAACCCGAGTCCTCTACATCCACGCAGAGTTTAGCTTCTATCGGTCTTGTGCGTGACACTACTTTCGTACGTAGTTACGGGTCAGGTTCGTCTCGCTCGTTAGATGACTCTACTGGAGGGTTGGGACCGTTTGCCATCCAGTCACGACAACCTAAAGTTAACGAATCACGGGGAAATAGTCTGAAAGTGTCAGCGCCATTGCGCAGTAACACGTTTATTAAAACACGTCGTGCATCTGCACCTGTGAGCAAAGTTGGTTCACGTTCAGTCGAAGCCCTTGACACGCAGTCAGGCAGAACTGATGGATCAGAGAAAAGACGTAAAGTTACAATGGAAGAGAATGATTTAAAATTTAAAAATTTAAAATCCTCCAAAACGTCCAACACAGAACGTGCGTTTCACAAAAAGCAGTCTAACATATTTAAATCCCGTTCTGCTGAAGCAACTACTTTTAGTCGTTTTGCTTATTCAAATACGGCGTCTACAACGCAATCTAAATGTATCCCTCAGGCAGCATCAAGTGTAGCATCTTCTAGCGATCAAACCTCTCCACGCAGTGCATCAGATAAGAATCAGAAATGTACTGGTAGGACAAGAGCATCTTCTAGGTTAGGGAGCCATTCAAACTCATGTCAGGACTTCGTTCAGGAAATGGTCTCTAATCCTAGTCGTGAGATTAAAGGGAAACCAGATCAACTGAGAAAACAGCAAAAAAGTGCTGATGCAGCAAAAAGGTCAACACACACTTACACACGCCAGACGAAGTTTAGAGACACGTAACTGCCTAGTTGTAACCCAAAATGGTAACGCTTTACAGTAAGGTACATTAGTTAACATTAGTTAACATGAGCTAAGAAAGAATAATACTTCTACAGCATTTATTAATCTTAATGTTAATTTCAGCGTTTATTAATGCATTATTAAATTCACAAGTTGTGTTTGGTAACGTTAGTTAATGCACTGTGAACTAACAAGAGCTACCAATGAACGACTATTTTTATTCACTAACATTAACAAAGATTAATAAATAGTGTAAGAAACGTATTGTTCATTGTTCATTTTTGTTACTTAATACATTAACTAATGATAACAATTGACACCTTATTGTAAAGTGTTCCAACAAGATTTTATAACCAACTCTGATAAAGCAATTTAAATACTTATTAACCGTATAAAAACGCAAAATTCTTCCTGTGTTTTGTCTGTCACAGATTCTCTGCATCACTTTTTTTGTTTGTTTGTTTTAAATCATATTCTCATTTGCTGGTTTTGACGTACACAACCATTTAAAAATGTTTTTGAAAGACGTCTCATCGAGCTAATTTATTTGATCAAAAATACATTTTTACATTTTCATTTTAAACTTTATTTTTATCCATTTTAAAATGTAATTTATTCCTGTGGTGCAAAACTTTTTTTTTTTTTTAAAGTATCATTACTTCTAAGTCTTCATTGTCACATGATCCTTCAGAAATACAAATTATTCATCTTTTGATTTGACTGGTTGATATATATTAAAATTATTTTTTATTATTTTTATTTATATCTGATGACAGTTTTGTCTAAATAGATAAAATATTCAAACTAAAAATCGATCATTTTAAATGCTGCAGATAAATACAGGCATCTCAACATGATGTGACGTAGGAAAATGTTTGTAAAAATGTTTGTAAAAATGTTTTTTTTTTTTTTTTAGTGTAAATTACTTGTGTTTTTAAAGATTTACTTTAAATGAGCGTTAGGTGATGGCCAAGGTACGAATTTTGAAAATGGTCAAATTAAATATGCAGTAGCAGCCAATATGTATCAATTAAACTTTATTAATACACGGCAAAAAAATGCTTTTTTTACTTTTTTTTTTTTGACTTGTTTCCAGCCAAAATATTGAAAAATTCTAAAATCAAGAAGGATTTTCTAGACAAGCAAAAATTATTGTCTTGTTTTCAGAAAAAAGACATTAAATTTAAGTGAGTTTTTACTTAGAACAAGCAAAATAATCTGCCAATGGGGTAAGCAAAATAATCTTATTTCAAGCAGAAAACAAGATTATTTTGCTTACCCCATTGGCAGATTATTTTGCTTGTTTCAAGCAA
>JAHKKF010515416.1:0-19425 GCA_019740295.1 Labeo calbasu
GCGGCGGCCATCCGGGCAAGGGGTTCTGGGCTGAGGATGAGGGAGGAGCTCTGGAGGAGCTCTGGAGGACAACTCACCAGATGTAATACGCTCAGAAATTCCTCCACATACTGCTCCAAAGGCCTTCCCTCCTGCTGAATGTTCAAAATGAAATTCCTCAGCCCAGAACATTTTAGTTTTAGGTCCGATCTTCTGTCACGGTTATGTGTAGAGGCGAGGAGACATAGGAAGGAGCCGAGGACGAGGAAATCAAACAAACAGGTTTTTAATAATAAATCCAACAAGGGTATAGACAGGAACAGCAGAGGAACACACTCCAACATAATATTAACTAACATCACATAACAATAAGATCAGACAGAGGACAATGGAACTTAATCAAACTTATATAGGGCAGCTAAAGAGACACAGACAGGTGTAAAGAATTAACCAATGACGACGTAACAAGAAACGGAACAGGAAAGACCAAATAAGGGCACAAGAGGGTGAAACCAACAAAACAGTCCACAGGGGTGTGACAATATTATGTTAGGCCGTTGCAGCCTAAATGTTTAGGTGTAATAAATTCTATTTTGAATCAGATAAAATAAATTTTATTAAACAAATTATATTTCGCTGAAGCTACTTTTTTATAATGTCTGTTTGATGCTTTACACAACAATTAAATTATCACAATTAAATTAAATTAAATTATCTTTGGGGAGTAATTTCACAGCCAAATTTGATTAATTTGCGATAAATAAGATAAATTAATTGAAACATCATGTAATTAATTAGATTAATAATTTTAATAGACTGACAGCTCTAGTGCAAATGTATTTATTGATGTGACTACAGTTGAATTTTCAGTATCATTACTGTAGTCTTCTGTGTCATATGCTCAAGAAACATTTGTGATTATTATCAGTGTTGAAAACAGTTGTGCTGCTTCATATTTTTGTGGAAAATGTGCAAATACATTATCAATATCTTTACTGTCACTTTTAATCAATTTAATGCATCCTAGCTGAAAAAATATGTCGATAACTGTTGTAACGCTACAGTGCTACTGTATACCCTAAAAATTCATTTATTTTCTGTCTCTATCATTAAAAATAACAATAAGCCTCCCACTCAATAACATAAAGAAAAACAAGCTCATATGAGGCTGTTTTACTGTAGAGCTAAGCCTGGTAAATGATGCTGGATGACTCAACACTTTCAGATGTACCTACATACAAAAACAAGACCCTTTCTGCTGTGCTGCAATGTCTTCCATGGGCACATTCATATGCATTCTGTTTCTTTGTGCATTAAGTCAATATACTGTCAATATAGGTTTCAGTAAAAAAACACTTCCGTGGAAGTGGCTCAAAGGTCAAACCATGTTTCAAATGGAATGAATTGTTGATTCCAAAAGAAACACAGTCACAGACAGTCCTGTGTGAGTCAAGGCAATTATTCTATATTCATTCCTTCAGTGTCTAAGACTTGGAATTCCCAGGGTCTGAAAGACAGGAAAAGGAAAGCGATTAGTGGCAATGAACTCAATTCCTATACATTTTTAATGCTAAATGTAAACACTACTGCTGTTGTGTCTGCTGTCAGTTTTGGGCCATAAATATTTTGTATTCTATTCGGTCAAAGTGCGGTTTTAGCACAGTGAAAAATCAATCATAAAGCACTTTGCAGTTCTGTGACACTAGATACGTTCTTTTGTATATGTCTGATGCTTTGATTTATGCCAAGTATCTACTCTGATGTTGTTGACACCATTCCCATGAGCCCGGAAACTACTGAAGACTTTAAACAGCATTTATGCTGCACTGACCGCAATCGATTGCGCCTGTAATACAATATTTCTAAATATTGACTGATCTCCATTACAAGTCCTCGGAGAAACTTTCTCTCTTTAATGTGGCGTTACTTACCGCAGTAGTCTCTGGGGACATTCAGACGCTAGTTAACTTCACTTTATCCTTATCAGTGTTCATTTTCTTATTAGTTCTAAACAATGTGAAATCAAGAAGAGAATTTGATTCTGAGGTTCTGTCACAACAAACATTTGAATAAAACACTCAGTCCAGAGGAGTCATGTTCCATGGGACTCCCACTATGTGGCTATTATGAACAGAAATCAATGTGATGAAACATTTAAAAAATTGGACCACAACTAATCAATTTTACATCATGACCTAGTTCGTGTTGCCAATTTGTTAAATGAAGCTCATGAAGAGATTGAAGTAAACAAACCTCTTGACATTTTCCTGTACGCCATCAGCCTCTCATCTGCTCTCTTGAATGTTCAACATACTGTTATTTGCTATAATAATGTAACTGTGCTGGTGACGTTATGATGGTCATTTAAAGGGACAGTGGAATACCCAAAATGAAAACTGATGATGAATCATTTACAGATGATTAGCTGAATGTTCAGGCAGACAAGTCAGATTTCTAAGTTTCTAATCTTAAAAAAATGCCATAATCTCTATTTAGAATGATTCCTTTCTCAGCAGTAATTCAGGGAGTCATATGACATGTGTCCATCAGCATGTTCTCAATAGCGTTAGTATGATGTAAACAAGCAATCTTGGCACTGAGGAGCTGCAGCTGACATCTGAGTGTGAAATAAAGCAATTCATGCTTTTAGAATTAATCCTATGTGACTCCAGATGTGTAATGAAAGGGAAACTATCTAAAATGCTTTCAAAATACCCAGAGAAAGAGCTGCTGAGTGTTAACCAGTTACTTAACAGTGAACTCAAATGCCCTTGACTGCATTATGGATTATAAGATGTGACGTTAGTGTCCCATCTAAACCAACATTTTTGTCTTGTCTTTTTGTATAATTAAAATTTTCATTAGAAGTGCTATGACTGCATCGTATCCCTTAAATGTCCATCTAGTTTGAACTTGCTTTCTTCACGGAAGCTTTGCGTACAAATATTTCAACTAAGATCAATGTTTCCCTTTTTAGGTGTACTGTTCCTTTAATGTCAGGTTGCTTTGTGACAACTTACCCAATATTGTATTTATTTATTTATTTATTTTTTTTTTTGGTAGCCAAAACTTTAAGGAATGGCTACCAAGTGGCTAAAAAATGGCTTTAAAAGATAAAGATGCCTTGACAAATACTGTACCATAGACTGAGTTCCACTTCACGTCGGGCTGCTGATAAGTCTGTCGGGCTTTATTCTGCGATAACAACCGGCTGGATGTACATTATCCTCAGAGCTGGGTAGATTACTTACAAATTGTAATCCGTTACTGATTCTAAATTACATTCTAAAAAATGTAGTTAGTAATGTAATTCATTACTTCACACATTTTAGGTAATATAATCAGATTACTTTTAAATTACTTTTAAAATAAAAAGAGGAGGAAATATATTACATTTACTAACATGAAGTGCATTAAACCTTACATTATGTCAAGGTTTCCCAAACTGGTGTTTATGAAAGAACTGCAGGGGGTTTATGAGTTTAATTGAACGTTTACATTACATAGTTAAAAAAACAAATAGAGTACAAGTCTTAAAGCGTCAAGTATGTGTGTTTTTTGACTGATCTTTATGTGAATGTTCACAAAACTTGAAGACTTTCTGAACGTATATAATCAGTAGACTTTTTTAGAAATTAAAATGTAAAAGATGAATTATAGGGAGAATTAATAAATTATTTATTTATATTGTGTAAATAATATGTAATCATGTAATCCATAAAAGCATAGTCTGATTATGAGTGTTTTAAAATGTAATATAATCTAATTACAAATACTTAATTTTTGTTATTTGATTACGTAATCCAGATTACATGTAGTCAGTTACTACCCAGCTCTGATTATCCTTTACTTAAATAATTGTAATTTTTCCAAAATACACAAAGTGGCTTTAGAAGACTATATAGTGCACAGATCATATGGACTGCTTTTATGATACATTTATGCAAGAATGCAACCACATATTTAATTTTATTTTATTATATTGATATATATATATATATATATATATATATATATATCATATATATGTTCTAAAGCACATTCTTTTAAAAAAAAAAAAAAACATTTCTGAAAAATTTCCCAAAATTTTGGGAATTTTCTGAAAGTTTAAAAAAATCCCAGTAAGTTTCAGAAAATTCCCCAACTTTTCCGAAAGTTTAAAAAAAATCCCGGTACGTTTTCAAAAATTCTGGAAAGTTTCAGAATTTTTCCGTAAATTATCCCCCTTTTTGCAACCCAAGTTGTAAAAACAGAGTTGATGACAGAGTTGCCCTTTTTAGGTGAACTGTTCCTTTAATGGCAGGTTGCATTTGTGACAACTTACCCCATATATTGTGGTTTATTTATTTATTTGTTTGTTTGTTTGTTTTTGGTAGCCAAAACATAAAGGAATGTGCCAAAAATGGCTTAAAAAAGTAAAGATGCCTTGACAAATACTGTAAGGTAGATTGAGTACAGCCGTAATATTGTGAATATTTATCCTCTCATGCAAGTTTGAACTATCAGCATCTGTGTTCACATTCACATCAACATCCTACCTCTGTAAGAAAGATTTTCAGCATGTAGGTCACATTCTTGCAAAGATATGTGTGTGTGTATTTGGAGAGTATGTTTTTTTCGCACTCTTTTACTGTGGATAGGTCTTTTTCTAATCGTGATTCTATGTTGTTAGCAGAATAAAGGCTTGAAAAAAGATTGCTTTCACGGATGACATTGAAAATGAAAGGGTCTTTCGCTTTCGTGGTGCTGCCTGCGGGTTACTTTAGGGCGCGGGATGATGCTGCGCGCACGTGAGTGATTCTGCTGACGGAGCACTGCGGGAATCACGCTTCCCATCAATGATAAGGAATTTTTTGTTGTGTTCATTTAAGAAGGGAAGATTCAAAGTCCAGCTGTCGTTGTTCTCACACATTTTGATCGTGACACAGACGCACCACGCCTAAATACTCCACCGTGAGGTGTTCAGTGAAACGGCAGCCCGTGCCGAACTCATGAGCGTCTGCGGGAAGTTACTAAAATTACGCGTAAGTGCGTTTATTATCAGGAACATCTATTCTATCGATTTTTGTCTTGATTTGTTTGTTATGCGTTAGGGAAAGCATGTAGTTGTTTTTCTCTCAGAGTTACTGACTAAGCTTGAATGTAATGTGAAATAGCATTTTAAATATGTTTACGCTCAAATGTTATGAACTCACACACTGTTTGCGCCAAAAGCGTAACTGATGCTAAAATAGATGCGTTTAAAAAAGCAGCTTGCAGTATTTATTTTTAACCAGTCAGACATTCACCAAGGTGTTCCTTCCAAAATATCTGTACCTTGTTAGCTTAATGTAGCCTAAATATCAACAAATTAACACGGGATCTACCTTAAACCGTTTAGAGCACCATTCTGTTATGTAATTTTAATGCATTAATGCATGTGGTAGCCAACCAAAGGGAGTTGTTTTTCCTTTTAATTTTTAATTCTTTAAACTTGATCTGGAAAGCATCTGCTGTGTACAAACATCTGACCGACGTCTGTAAGATGTCAGTTTTACATACATTCTAAATCATAAACATCTTAAAGATATCTAATAGACGTCTATTTGACATCTGATAGGAAATGTCCTATAGACATATTGCAGATGAGCAAAAATACGTCTTCCAGATGTAAATGCAGACGTCAAATAGACATCTCCGTCATGTATGTATGTATGCTATCAGGGTATAATTTGGCTACTTTTGGATTACTTTTAGATTGCTTTTTACCTAATTCTTTTATCACATTTATTTAAGTGTGACTTGTTTCATATTGGTATAAAAATACAAAGAGTAATAAAATATATTCCGTTTGTTGTTATTAAGAACATGAAGTGCATTGAACATTACATTACACCAAGGTTTGTGAGTTTAATGAAAAATGAGGAATTATGGAGAATCAATAAAGTATTAATCATTTATTGCTATTGTGTGAATAATATATATAATCATGTAATCAATAAAAAAGTAAATGATTACAAGTATTTTAAAATGTAATTTAATCTAATGACTTAATTTGTGGAATCTGATTACATAATACAGATTACGTGTAATCAGTTACTGCCCAGCTCTGGCTATCAATCAACTAAACTATGCACTTGCATTTTAAATGCATACATTATGTTCTTGCTTCCTCCATGCAGTAAATGCACATTCATGAATGAGGTTTTCTAGTGTATTTAATGTAGTATGCTCTATTTTGGGTGTTTCTAAAATTACTTTTTTGACTTTCAGGGAGTCACATAGTAATAATCAAGTAATAGGCTAAGTAATGACAGTGTACCGTCAGGTAAAAATGGCTATTCTGCGCTAATTTTGTTGCTAATTTTTCTTTTGAAATTCAGAAACATTTTTAAATGTTGCTGAAATGTATAGCTTGTTGTCTATTGTATTCATGGTCTGTGTGCAAAAAGAGTACATACCATTGGTGAGGGGTTGGTGAGATGTGTGGGAGATTGAAGCGCTAATTAGGAGGGTGAAAAACCCCACAACCATTATTTCACTCCGTGCTTTCATGGTCAGTGGAAAGACCTGGCAGAGTCTTTTTGTGTTGGCTCATGTTGAAGAACTTCCTACTGATATATTTTCTCACAGTCTAATAACAGCAGAGGTCTGTGCAGATGTTATGAAACACTCAAGCAGTGTATAGAGAGTGTATGGAAAACACCAATCACCTTTATAATTCAGGGAATGCTGTGAGGTGTTTCATCACGTGGGGTTTACTCATCGATTTTTCCATGCATACATCTCTATATTTTGATATATGTTTATGAATGAAATGCCCTACATCTCTCCAGTTGCTTCTGAGCAACCCATGATCAATTTTTCAAAACAACATCAAGAAATTATAAATAGAGGGGTGCCTGGTGTGTGTTCCGTGTTGCTTGACTCCGATTGGCTCTCGTGGGTTTCTAGTCGCTCTGCGTGGCAACAGCCTCCCCATCCACCCAGCAACCCCTGTTAGTGATGCTGCGCCTCAGAGGGGCTGCGCTGCAGCATCCGGAGGAGTAGTCATGGCAACGGCGCTCTGACCCTGGGTTGTGCTTTAGCTGCAGTAACTAAAAGGCTTGACCTGGATTCTGCACTGCTGGTTTAGTAAGACATGAACAGCTGACCTGCTTTACATCGTCTGGGCTCTGTCTGACAGAACTACAACGGCATCTTGGAGTAATCTAAGCTGCATTGCATCCTCTGCTGTCTATAGAAACTTTACATGTGATAACAATACTACTGAGCTGTTATATAATTGCATTACATTAGTTTGTTGAGGATTATACATAGAACTTGTTTGAGTTTATACACAAGGTGTGGCATTCAGCATGAATTATGGCTATTTTATCAGATTTAATGGCAGTGGAAGCTGTAGTCAGATTTTTTTTTTTAAACTGGAAGGGGAGTGTGGTCTTTTCCACCACTAATATCACAGTGACACTTCATCCCATCACCCACACGTTGCCATGCTTTACCACACTGTGATAATATTTAACTGCACCAGAAAAAAATAAATCCATTAAAAAAATTGGATACTGATTTAATGTGTTCTCAGTTGCTAGAACAAATTCACCTTTATTATAATAAATGCAATTAATGCAAATTTGTCAATGATTCTTTGATATCATCCTTGAAACTATATAAATTATGTCCTGTTTTGGTTGTATTTATTCACCGTAGAGTAGGGGTTCAAAACAAGAAAAATATCTGCCAGTGGGGCAAGAAAAATTTCTTTTTGTCCCTTTGATTTAAGATGATTGATAATTGGAAAAAAAAAGTCTTAATATCTTAGGCCATTTTGCTTTTCAAATAAATATATCTTGATTCAGGAATGTTTGAGTACTGCTAAAAAACAAGTCAAAAATACTAAGAAAGAAAATCTTTTTTTTTTTTTTTTTGCAGTGTATAGGTCACCCTCACAAACACACACGCTCTGTAAAACATCACTTTTGTTCTTGTGACTAACTAAAACACATAGAATGAAATTTGTATATATAAAGTGTTGCTTGAAAGTTTGTGAACCCTTTAGAATTGGCTATATTTCTGCAATAAATAGGACCCAAAATATCATTAGATTTTCATGCAAATCCAAAAAGTTGACAAAGAGAACTCAATCAAACAATTGACAAAAATATATACTTTGTCATTAATTTTTTTCTGGTAAATTATCTAATATTACATATCTGTGAGTGGCAAAAGTATGTGAATCTCTAGGATTAGCAGTTCATTTGAAGGCGAAAATAGAGTATGTGTTTCAATCAATAGGATGACTATTAGGTATCAGTGTGTGCCCTGTTTTCTTTAAAGAACAGGAAACTATCAAAGTCTAGTCATGTTTGTGGAAGTAAATCATGACACAAACAAAGGAGATCTCTGAGGACCTCAGAAAAAGTGTTGTTGCTCATCAGGCTGGAAAAGGCTACAAAGCCATCTCTAAAGAGTTTGGTCTCCACAAATCCAGTCAGACAGATTATGTACAAATGGAGGAAATTCAAGACCATTGTTACCCTCCCCAGGGTAACAAACAAAGATCACTCCAAAGCTAGATGTCTGCAAGGTTGCAAAGGACCCCCTAACTTCTAAGTAACTAAAGGCCTTTTCACATTGGCTAATGTTAATGTTCATGAATTCACCACCAGGAGAACAACCATGGTGTGCACTGCTTTTATAAAAAGAATATCGCTGTCCTTCTGCAGTTTGCTAAAGATCATGTGGACAAGCCAAAGGACTACTGGAGAAAGGTTAAATGAATGGATGAGACAAAAAAGGTTTTAAATGAGAACCGTTATGGAAAATGGAAAATGGAAAAGACTGCATTCCAGCAACCTTATCCCATCTGTGAAACAGGATGGTGGTGGTATCATAGTTTGGATCTGTTTTTCTGCATCTGGGCCAGGACGGCTTGCCATCATTGATAGAATGATGAATTTTGAGTTATACCAGCAAATTCTAAAAGAAAATGTGAGGATATTTTTATGAGAACTGAATCTCAAGAGAAAGTGGGTCATACAGCAAGACAATGACCCTAAGCGCACAAGTTGTTCTACCAAAGAATGGTTAAAGAAGAACAAAGTTAATATTGACTTGTTTGATTGGATTCTCTTTGACTACTTTTAGGACTTAGGACTAGGGTTAGGGTGTGAAAATCTGATTTTTTGGGTCATGTTTATGTGGAAATATAGGAAATTCTAAAGAGTTCACCACTAAATATGGAATGACCAATATCGATTGTACTGCATGTTAGCTTGTTATTGTGCTTAAGAGCATGATCTATTAAAGACCACAATAAAACTGTACTTCTAACCACAGGTCGAGAGTCGGTAAAATCAAAGACTTTAGATATACAAAGACAGTGCACTTACTTATGAATGGGAGAAAGTGCAACATGCAATATGGCAGAATATTCCTGCCTTCTAAATAAAAGAGACATTTGCCCATTTGTAACGTCATTGCATCACTGTAGCTGGCTTTGGAAGCTCCGGTTGCTATAGAAACAGTCAGCGTTCTGAGGCATGCGCTTAGGTCTGCACATGCGCATTGGCTGGTCTAGCCTGAACAATAAGCATTTTAATGTTATTTGTGCATATGAGTTGTTGTCAGATTCCTTTGGTGACTTCAAATATGAAATTTAATTGTAAGCATATTAAACAGGTTTGGAGAATTTGATATTTCTCCATTCAAAGAGATAGGAGCTGTGCTTACATGACTAAAATAGCTGTTTAATAACCATTTCAAAGATGGTTGTAGAGTGAACTGACTTGCCTTAAAGGGTAAAAATAACTGACCATAGTTGGTGATGCTTTTGGGAAATACCCTCAGTTCTTTGTCTAGCTCGCTAGTTCCACTGTACTATGGTGGAACACACCCCAAAATATCAGTGACTTGTAGAGCATTAGTTATAATATAAATGTATTATAGATTAGTTTACATCCATCACTATTCCTTCTAATATAAACAGGTGTTGTTGTGGTTGTTTATTCATTTTTGTACAGTTTTAGGTGTGACAAACGGAAGAAACAGACAGAGATAGAAGCTCTCAGCGCTGCCCACGGTTCATCTGCACTCTTCCTGAGGTGTCAACTCTCCATCTCAGCCAGACTGTGTAGGAGAGATGCTTCTATTCCTGCTCCGTCTCAGGGTTTGAGCCTCCAGCAGCGCTGCAGAGGCTTGTCGCAGCCTCATTATGCTTGACCCTGTAGCTCTTACTTAAAAGGCCTTGTAGACGCAGCCAAGTCATGTGTTTGATGGGGTTCGAGACAGAATAATCCAGTGGCAGCCTGTCTGCTAGATTGACGTATGGAAGTTGGTGTGGATTGGAAGTTTGTCAGCTGTCAGTGAACCGAGAAAGAGTAGTAGTGACTTGATTTCTGTGGGTAATTCAGGGCTGCCTTTTAAAACAGTCAATTGTTTGTGTGTTGGTGTCTGCACAGGCCATGTGAGTCGTACATAATGCAATGCTTTATGTCCACTGCAGTTTGTCATAGAACAGGATTCAGCAGTGAATTGGACATCTGCAGTAAGTTAAAGAAACTGGTGGCTCTTCATTTGAGTAAAACAGTGGCATGCAGGGTCAACAAGAGCTCTTCTGCACATGGCTGTCAGGTGCAAGAATGCACCTGACAAGAGCTGTCAGGTTTGAAAAGGACAATAAATAAATAAAAATAGTAATTTGTGCAGTCTGTGCCTGTATGTCAGTATTCACTGAACTTGCCATATCTTGATCATGTGACTGGTAAAAACCAGTGGCGTTGGAATAATTAGTGTCAAACCTGGTTCCATGTGTTTTCACACAGCACGTTTGTTGTTGTTGTTCTTTGAACAACATTTTCAGTTTTTTTTTATCCTTACACAGTGCCATTGTGTTTTCAGAAGACTTGGAACATAATGCACTATTTTTGTGGTGTTTTTCATCTTGTTCTAGTAATTTGTTTTTTAATTAAAGGGTAAAGTGCAACATAAACATTCTTCACAATTTCTTTTTGTGTACTTTTATCACTTTTCGAACAACATGAAGTTGAGTAAATAACATAACTTTTTAGATTTTAGATTAACAGATCAATTTCTGGTCATTTTTGTGTGTGTGTGTTTTTTTAATACATATTTTGGGAATTGAAACTAGTGTTTTGCTTTAGGGGAGATGACCCATATGCTGTTCTACCTTGGTAAACCAATAGTGTTGGCACAGCAAATGCTCAACCGGTATATCCTAAGATTCAACACGGGCCTTGTTGCTGTACTACAGACACCATTCACTCCCCATGGAATATCATTGGCTCTTACAGGCCCCTTTTGCAGCTGATATGAACAATTATCTCAGGTGATGTCAAGTGGACAATATTAAATACAGGTGTATACTGGGCTCAGCTAGGTTTTGTGATGCAGTCAGTTTACATGCCCACAAATAATGAATCTTTAATCAGAGTAATACCTCAGTCAGACTGAAAAGCCTTCATGTAAACACCTCAGTCGATCCAGATGAGCTTGATCTGAATGAAATTTCAATAGAATTTAAACAGTGTCTTTATGTTTTATTTTGTATGTTTTTTTGTCACACACGCACACGCACACGCACACGCACACGCACACGCACACGCACACACACACACACACACACACACACACACACACACATATAGTTAGATACACCTTGCAAAATGTTGATTATTTTGCCAAAATAAGAGGACTCATACAAAATGCATGTTATTTTTTTATTTATTACTGACCTGAATAAGATATTTCACATAAAATATATTTACATATAGTCCACAAGAGAAAATAGTATAGTTGAATTTATAAATATCAACACGTTCAAAAGTTTACAGACACTTGATTCTTAATACTGTGTTGTTACCTGAAAGATCCACAGCTGTATGTTTGTTTGTTTGTTTTTTGGTTTAGTGATAGTTGTTCATGAGTTGCTTGTTTGTGCTGAACAGTTAAACTGTCCACTGCTCTTCAGAAAACTCCTGCAGGTCCCAAAAATTCTTTGGTTTTTTAGCATTTTTGTGTATTTGAACCCTTTCCAACAATGGCTGTATGATTTTGAGTTCCATCTTTTCACACTGAGGACAACTGAGGGACTCATATGCAACTATTACAGAAGGTTCAAACACTCACTGATGCATTAAGAGCTGGGGGGTGGAAACCGAAAATCAGGGGAAATTTAATTTATTTTGTCTTCTAGTATCTTCTGTAGCTTCTGAAGGGCAGTACTTCAAAAAAAAAAAAAAAAAGATATTTAGCCAAAATAAGAAAAATGTACACATTTTCGTTATGTTCAAAAGTTTACACCCCTGGCTCTTAATGCATAATTTTTCCTTCTGGAGCATCAGTGAAAACACTAAATACAACACAGTATGAAGAATCAAGCGTATGTAAACTTTTGATCGGGTTCAACTACTATTTTCTCTTGTGGTCTATTATGTAAACTATCTTATTCAGGTCAGTACATGCATTTTGGTATAATAAACATTTTGCAGATTCTGCAAGGTGTATGTAAACTGTTGACTTCAACTATATATGTGTGTGTGTGTGTGTGTGTGTGTGTATATATATATATATATATATATATATATATATATATATATATATATAATTTATTTTTTATTTTTTACTTGGTTGTCAGTATTGTATACATTGTCTTGTGTGAGTGAATAAATTGACACGAATAATTGCATAATTTACTTATTCTTGTTTATGTTGTATAACCTCTCTTGAGTAATCATTTGATGAGTGGTTGTGACGTAAACTGGTGTTGACTTGTGTTGACTTTACTAAAAAAGCTCTTCTGACCGATTTGTCACCTTTCTTTTTACATTTGTCATCGAAGGAAAATATGGTAGCTCTGATGCCGTTATTGCGGACATTATTGTGGTGACTAATTTTGACTGAAGTTTTGTTTGGAATACATGCAAAGCAAATGCAGATATGTGCACTGCACTGCAACATTTATGTTTCATTAACACTGAACTTTCAGAATTTAAAATCGGACTGGATGTAACTGCATGTTTATATTATGATTAAACAGTTGGTTCTGCTTGTCTGTTTTATGTTGTAGATGTGATGGATCAGCACAGAGCACTTCATTCTGGATGTCTGGTGTCAGGGGTCCGAACTCCTCCCATCCGCCGCAACAGCAAACTGGCCAGTCTTGGACGCATCTTCAAGCCCTGGAAGTGGAGGAAAAAGAAAAATGAAAAACTAAGACAAGGCTCTACAGGTGATTAAAACTGCATCTCAGCTTTCATGCCATTATTAAAATAATTAATTGTAATAATTTTTTAAAATGTATTTAAATATTCTTTAATGTTTTATATTTAGATTTATATTAATTGTTTTAATAATAATAATAATCATAATAATAACTCAAATAAAAATACATACAATAAAATACACACAATTATAAATTGTTAAAACTAACAAATTCCACAATTACAAAATATTTCTCTGGGTTTACACGTTTCATTTCCAATGAAGTGACATAACTTTTCTGGTAATTTATGATTACAGGGTTTTAATTGTTGTTGTTGTTGTTGTTGTTGTTGTTGTTGTTATTATTATTTACTCACACATTTTTATTATTTGTAAAAATGTCTGACATAAATCTTTAGTTGTTACGTTTTTATAAATAAAGCTAGACCTTTAATTTTATTGCTTATTGTTGGATGAATAGGAGTTCCAATGTCAAATGTGTTAATGGTGTTCGAAAAAATTAACATTGTTAAACATTTTTAATGTATCACATGCAATAACAAATTCATTTTGACGACCCTAATTTTCATAAATGATTATTAGTATCCCTTCAACACTGCTTGATTTAGAGACTGAAGGATTGTAGTATTTGTATTTGTATTCAGTGAGATCTATATTTAACTCTGTCTGATGGCATCTGCAGGGCTGGAGAGGAAAGTGCCCACCAGGCAGAATCGTGACGATCTTGTCAGGAAGAGCCTGGCAGAGGCTGGCATGGGTGAGAAACTGCAACATCACTCTTTTCAATAGTGCCAAATGCTTCCCGCTATAAACGGCTGTTCACCAGCAGTGAGATCACCTTGTCCTGTTTGACCACCAGGAGAGTTGTAAGGCTTTTATGAGAAAGTGATAATAGCCGTTGAGATTGGTGGCTTTTTCCCATGCTTGCAGAGTCTGGCCTCGCATGTGGGGGGAATACAGAGGAGCCAGGAACCCCCACGCTGGATGAATCTGATTTAGAGGAGCACGAGGACGAGCCCATGGCGCCGCTGGCCAGCAACACGGAGGATCTTGGATCTGATGAGGACAATCTGTCCACAGGTCAGGACTCTCAAATGGGTGCTTGCATGGTCTTCAGCGAAACAGATGACTAGAGAGTCAAAATGAAATTTAAAAAATTGATACTATTTATTAATACACATCCTTGACCTTATTTTCCATTAGTCCACTGAGGAAAAACTTTGCCGTTGTACTCATGGTTCAAAATGTACCCCAAAACCCTGCATTTTCAAAGTTGTAAATAAAACTAATATTATGTTTTTTGTATATATGTTTTACAAGAAAATTTAATTTCAGTCATTCTACTTCAAAATTTGAAGGTTAATTCAGTGTGTCACCTACCATTTCTTTGTGATTATTTATTACATTTATTAGCGATTTCTGAAATAATTTCAGAGTAAGTCATATCATTTTTTCAGTGGAAATCTCAGTGAAAAAGTCAACAGCCAAAAGAAAGAAAGAAAGCAAGAAAAAAATGCAGAGGAGTAGATCCCTCACAACCCACTGCAAAATTGACATTCAGATTTCACCCCAATTTGGTATAAAATGCCAATCCAGTCATTTCCCATGGATAAAAATGATTTCTGTCAGACATTTTTGTTGTTGTTGTTGAATATTCTGTCTCAGGAATATGACTCATTAGGGAAGTAAAATGGATTACAGATGATGTTTCATGTTGATGACACTGACAAAAAAAAAAAAAAAAAAAAAAAATGGAAACAGTAGAAACAGTTTCCACTCAGAAATTGCTGGTAAATAGAAAGACTGAAACAGTGTTTTCTTTTAAAACATACTCCAATGATCTTTTATTTATTTATTTATTTTTAACAGCATGTTAATATATGTTAGATTTGACATATTTTTATGTGATTTTGTAACAAGTCATGACTCATTCAAATGTTGGAAAGGACAAATGTGTTGTCTTGACAGAATGAGCAGCGCTGAGTTAGCACTAGGTGGCAGCAGAGATCGCAGAACGCTCTTTTCTCTCTCCAGCTCGAGACGCCACAGAGATGACAGAAACAGAAGGGGAACTTGGGCAAAGTGAGGATGAGGAGAAGCCCTGTGTAGATGCCTTGAGCAGAGGGGCCAGTGTGGGGCTCCCTGAGGCTCCCGAGTGCCACGAGGAGAAAAAAGAAGAGCCACCACTCAGAGAAGTCCACACTCCTCCAGCCAAACTTCCTATGAAGCTGCTTACTAGACTGGGCAGTCTGGACAGTCAGTATCAAATTTTATCAGATGCATATATAATAATTGTATAGATTTGCCAGTGGAGTACTTGTTTTGTGTAACAGTGAAACTAAGTTAGTTAAAAGTACAGACATTATTTTTTTGTACTTGTCTATTAGGTACCCATTCTAATCAGATGCGGCCAGCTCCAGCCACACTGCCCAGGAACTTCACTCTTCCCAAAGATGCCCTGAGGGGCAGGATCTCCACCCCCACTGGCTCCCCCCACTTAGGCGTCATGCACCCTCATCTGCCTCCTAGCTGCATCATCGAAGAACTGCACCGTGCACTGGCCACCAAACACCGGCAGGACAGGTGAGACTCTCATATGGGACAGTCTTTCAGTAATAATTAATTCAAATCCTATCATTTACAAAAAGCACCATATAATAGTAGTTTGTGAACTGTGTGCTGTGCAGTCACACGATAAGTACACTACTGTTTGGGTCAGTAAGATATTTTAATGTTTGTAAAAATAAGTCTCTTATGCTCATCAAGACTGCATTTCTTTAATCCAATAATACATAAATATTATTAGAATTTAAAATAACTGTTTTGTATGTGAATATATTGTAAAATGTAATTTGTTCCTGTGATCAAAGCTAAATTTTCAGCAGGATTACTGTCTTCATTCTTCAGTGTCACAGGATACTTCAGAAATCATCTGATGATAATATGATGATTTGCTGCTCAAGACACATTTTTGATTATTATCGATGTTAAAATGTTGAAAACAATTGTGTTGCAGAATATTTTAGTTTAAACCATGAATCAGTTTTTCAAGATTCTTTAAATAGAAATTTCAAAAGAATAGCATTTATTCAAATAATACATTATTTCTTTTGTAAAATTATAAATATTTGCAGAGTAATATTTGACCAATTTAATGCATCCTCGCTGAACAACAACAACAACAAAACATTAATCTTCTTGAACAACAACAATAACAACAACAAAACATTCTGACCCCAAACTTTTTAATGTTATGTGTCATTTTGCATTAAACTGCAAATGTATAACTGTAATTTATACATGTGGTCATTTAATGATGTCACATTGCCATTATGCAATGCATCACACCATTTTTGACATCATTGGCTGTTAATTGGATTTTCATATATCACATTTTTGGTGAAATATTCCTGTAGTGTGACTTTTCAGGTATAAAAAAGCCCAGTACTAAGGTCAAAGACAGTCTGGGAGATGCATTTTCATCTAGTTTTACATGCACTTCTATGCTTTGTGTAGCTTTCACAGTAAGGAGGTCCGTAGTTCACCCAGACGGCGCTCAGACGGACGGCTGTCCCGCACCGCCAGCACTGAGAATGGGCAGAGCTCAGAGGTGGAGAACAAAAAAGAGGCTGAAGAGAACAAGGAGAACATGCGTCTGGATGAATACTACAGTGACCAAGACAGCTGGAACGAGTCCGTCATCTCCGGTCTGTTTCTTTGTGCTGATTAGAATTAATTATTAATATATATTTGAATATGTTTTATATTAGTCAATGTTTTAATATTTTAAAATATTATATTTTAATGTTTTCTTTTTTTTTTTTTTAATTTTCTAATATATATATATATATATATATATATATATATATATATATATAGTTGTGCTCAAAATTATTCATACCCTTTGGTAAATAAGAAGGCTGTGAAAAAAAAGGCCACATTATTTATCCATTTGATTTCATATTCATTCGCTAGACACTACTGGAACTTCAAACGGGACTGGATATGGTCAGATGAAACTAAAAAATGAGCTTTTTAACAGCAAACACTCAAGATTTTGGTCTACACAGGGATAGAAAGTACCCACTTTGTACAAAGATACTGCTGTATCTTTAATGTTGTGGGCCCATTTTTCTGCCAGAGGTCCTGGATATCTTGTTCAAATAGATGGCATTATGGATTCTAACTGATACCAACACATAAAAAATATAAAAAACTGAATGTCCCTTATAGAAATCTTACAATGGGCTGTGGTTGGATCTTCCAACAGCACAATGATCCACAAACAAACATCAAAATCAAAACAAAAATGGGTCACTGAGAATAAAACCAAACTTCTGCATTGGCCAACCCAGTTCCCTGACCTGAACCCTATAGAAAATGAGTTGGGTGAACTGAAGAGGAAAAGCACCAACATGAACGTGGATATCTAAAGGGTCTAGATAGATTCTGTATTAAGGAATGGTCTCTTATCTCTTGTCAGATGTTCTCTAAAACTGTTAACTAAAATTAAAACTATTAAAAATGTATGGTAAAGCTGGAATAAAAAACAACAATAAGTACTAAAATTACTAAAACTGATATTAAGCTATGTATATATATATATATATATATACTTTTTTAGTACTTATTTGTCGTTTTTTTATTCCAGCTTTAATGCTATAAACCCACTAGCACTAGTAACATCCTGGCAAACACCCAGACGCAGTGGCAGTCATAACAAGCAAGCACCACTCACATTTTATTTAGAAAATCTACACAACTTTTTAGTAAATTGGTATCTAAATGCCTGTTAATAATGCTAAAGTACTTGGACATTTTGTTGCATTCAGAATGCTTCTCATGCCAGAAATGAAGATGCTTTTCTTTTCCTAGACTTGATTTATCAGCAACATCTGGTGTCCTACTTCTAACGCAGTCTGCTGTCATTACATGTGGGCCAGAGAGAGAGAAAGAGGCAGACTGCAAAAACAGAAGGAAAACAGGACTGAATGAAACTGGACAGTGCGCACACAAGTCACCACAACACTAACATTAGAGTGTTTGATCAAATTTGAGGAAGGAAATGACATAAAAAAGATAACTGCCTAAAGCTAATTTCCTGAAAATTAAGCAGTAAAATAACATATTTACAAATTAACTGGGAATTTTACATAAAACATATCAAGTGATTTATTTATTTACCCTGATTTCTCTTAGTTTTCTTAGTCCTGCATGAACAAGTACTTTTACAAAAACTGTATTTGGAGCAAAATGATTGGTCACAGTGGAAATGCTACTAATTTCTAAAAATCTGACATAATATTGAATGTAAACCTGCTAGTTTTAAAAAGATCAGCCCCTGGATCATGAATGCGCCTGTAGTTGGTCTTTGTTGGTCCATTTGACCATCATAAATGATCATGTGTACATGTATTTGGATTTGTGCAGGTACACTTCCACGACGAATAAGAAAAGAGCTTCTGGCAGTAAAGCTGCGTAACAGGCCCAGTAAACAGGAACTGGAGGACAGGAACATCTTCCCTGTGCGCAGTGATCAGGAACGCCAGGAGATCCGCCAGCAGATTGAAATGAAACTTGCCAAGTGAGTCTCATTATTCCTTGTCCTTTCATACTGATGCTGTGAAGGTGAATAGTTTCATACACACGTTTCATATACACTACTCTTCAAAGTTTTGGGGTCAGTAAGTTTTGTTGTTGTTTTTTAAAGACACTAATATTTTTACTGAGTAAGGTTGCATTTATTTGATTTAAAGGGTTCTTTTAAATTTTCTAATCATAGAAAATATGAAGCAGCACTTCATAAATTCAAGCTTTGATCACAGGAATAAATTACATTTCAACATAGAAGAAAGTTACTTTAAATTGCTTGTTACTTTAAATCACAATATTACTCTTTTTACTGTATTTTTGACATAATTAATGCAGCCTTGGTGAGCAGAAGAAACTTCTTCCAAAAACATAAAAATAAATACAGACCCCAAACTTTCAAATAGTAGCATTGTGACTTGCTTTAGTTTCCTGATCTTACATTAGACATTGAGTGCAGACACAACACAGAAGCAAAATTGCTTATCATACGGAAGTAAACAAAAATGCTAAAGACCCACTGTTGACCCATACTTTACACCTTAAAGGAGAAGTCCACTTCCAAAACAAAGATTCACATATAATGTACTCACCCCCTTGTCATCCAAGATGTTCATGTCTTTCTTTCTTCAGTCG
>JAHKKF010515416.1:23468-40137 GCA_019740295.1 Labeo calbasu
AACATTTCAGCATTTTTCTTCATATAATGGACTGATATGGTGCCCCGATTTTGAACTTCCAAAATGCAGTTTAAATGCGGCTTTAAACGATCCCAAATTAGGTTGTAAACGATCCCAGCTGAGAAAGAAGGGTCTTATCTAGTGTAACGATCGGTTATTTTCATAAAAAATAATACAATGTATATACTTTTTAATGTCAAATGCTCATCCTGTCTTACTCTGCCTGGACTGTTTTTTTCCGGTTTATGAAAGTTAGGGTATGTTGAAAACTTCCATCTCATGTTCTCCCTCAACTTCAAAATCATCCTATATTGCTGTTTTTTTTACCATTTTGGTTAAGAGTGTTTGATCTTCTTTGCATTTTTACTTTGCAAAGACTGGGTCGGTACTTCTGCAGCGATGTAGGATGACTTTGAAATGATTTTTGAACTTGAAGGAGAAAATACGATTGGAGTTTTTCGACATACCTTAACTTGAGCCAGAATACACAGAGTTCAATGAGAGCAAAGCAAGACAAGCGTTTGAGAATAAAAAAAGTATTTAAATTGTATTTTTTGAATGAAAATAACCGATCATATCGCTAGATAAGACCCTTCTTCCTTGGCTGGGATCATTTACAACCGCATTTGGGATTGTTTGAAGCCGCATTTAAACTGCATTTTGGAAGTTCAAAATCGGGACACCATACCAGTCCATTATATGAAGAAAAACGCTGAAATGTTTTCCTCAAAAAACATAATTTCTTTATGACTGAAGAAAGAAAGACATGAACATCTTGGATGACAAGGGGGTGAGTACATCATATGTGAATCTTTGTATTGGAAGTGGGAATAGTTAAGGGACATTTTGTTAAATAACGCTTTAACTTAAAAATAACAATTTAATCATTGTTAACCCTTAGGTTTTCATGGAACACAAAACTGGATATTTTTTAATTGAATAAAGTTATGTTGCAATATATGACACTGATGAGTGATTTCAGATTCAGTTTAGGTTATGTATCTGTCATGGTCTGTTTTTTAGGCAGTTTAATATCCATGCAGTGCATACCTACTGTATATACAGTACACATACTAACTGCACTTCAACCAGTAGGGGGAGTTATAACATTTCTTTCTGTTTCTGTGGAACACAATCAAATGATCACAGACTAATATTGCCACCCTTGGTTTTCTGTAGTATTTGAGTCAATGGACTGAGATTAGCTCTGCAAAACCTTGATTCTGTAGTTAGTGAACCATTTTTGTGTTTATTTTGAGGTGTGCTTTGGATCATTGTTGTGTTAGAAGATTCAGCTATGCCTAAATTAGGCTTCCTGAGTCAGTCAGCTGTTGATTTAACATGTACTGGTACCATGTCTCCTGACAAGCAGTACGGGGGCCTTTGAATGAAAAATACACTCCACAATATAAGAGATCCATGAGTATACTAAACAGGAGATGAGGAACTTTTTAGCAGTGTGAACTTACGTCCATGCCAAATCCATTCCTAGTTTTGGTCTCATTTGTCATTTCACTACAGAAACCAGTTGCATTAAAGTTCCACTAACAGTTGGCAAACTGTAGATGCATGGGTTTGTTATTTAATGACAGGAAAAGCTTTTTTATGGTAACCCTCCCAAACAAATTGTGGTTATGTAAGTGGCATCTAATGGTAGTTTTGGAGATTTTCTGGCCCCAAGACCAATTAATGTTTGCAGTTCTTCTGTGATCCTTGCAAATATTTTAATGCTTCAAAAAATTATGTAAGAAAATATGTTTTCAAATGAATCAATTGAAAAACAGACAGTGGTTTGGGTTCTACTAAATGTAAACGGGTTAGATATTTAAAGGTGTTACAGATTTGCATAGAGCAAGAGTCAGATAAACCTCTTTTTTATCTGGCTCCACAGAAAGCTTTACGCTAGCTTTTAGGGTAGCCAGATGTCCTGTGTTTTCTGGGAAATACAGGACTATCCCATGCAAAACAGGACATCTGCTTACCGTAAGAGGTTTGAAAGCCATTTCATTTATAAAGAAAACAGTCAACACAGACTTTGTAAGCCTGTTCATTCTTACAGCAGTAATTCATGTTTGTCTTGCAGTGATATTTTTTATTCTCACTTTGAATTTCATTGTTTTCTCGCCACAAAGTTGGAATCCTGTGTTTTCTGATAGAGGTTGCATAAGCCCAAGAAATAAGACCACCTTAAAGTATCCTCATGAGATGGGCTCATTTATTTATGTTTCTTGCTTAAGTTGCTTAAGTCATTAACTGGTTATGCCTCCTCAGTGACTGGGTAATAAACAGCAATTTCTGCCGTGCCCTCTTGGTTCCAGTGTATCTCTCCTTAGCTGTGATTATAAGTGAACCAATACAATATTAATGAGAACATTGTGTGTAATCCCAATGGCTGTAAATAACTGGAGAGTTGCTGGAGTAAGAAGATTGTAGCAAGGACTGCTAACCAGCCACTGTCTAATGGATGCTTCTACTAAGCAACTGCTTGCTCATTTAAAGTTGGCTGATTTTTCTAACTGTGCTTTTTCTGTATGCTCAAATCACACATGCACATTGATTTTGTTTTGCATTAATTAGTTGTTTCACAAGGAAGCAGTACTGATCCTGGGTGTTGTTTTGCAGTCAAACAAGCAACGTCTCGGTTACGTATGTAACCCTCGTTCCCTGAAGGAGGGAACGGAGACGTCACGTCAGTGACCGACAAATTGTGATCTCGCTTAGAGAGACCAATCTACTTCGAGTGTAAACTAAACGAGGCAATGTACATTGGCATGCGATGATTGCATCCAGCTGCCGCTGAGTGTGAGTATAAATATGTAGCAGGTGCAGCGCATAGTCAGGTTTTCGCTTCGGAGCCGAGCCGGTGACCCGGCGGTTCAGCGCTGGTACAGCAGCCATGGTGACGGGACGTGACGTCTCCGTTCCCTCCTTCAGGGAACGAGGGTTACATATGTAACCGAGACGTTCCCCATTCAGTCGGTCACTTCGAGTCACGCTGGTGACCGACGAATTGGGATCCCTACCAAAGTGCCATGGCTGCTGTCCCCCTCCAGTGTCCTGAGCGAGCTCCCTGTGCCCGCTTCCTGGCCTAGGCAGGGCTCGCAACAAGAATACCAGTCACTGTATAACATAGCACTACCCACTTTCGTGAAGCTGGAGCACTGGGGATGTGCGGAAGCCCCACCTTTCCTGTAGGAGGTTTCGAAGCATTTACACACATGACTAATTTTTCAGGAACATATGGAAGATTGGAGGTGATTGTAACCTTCTTGGAATGGCAGACGATCTGCTGGGAAACACGGGCTCTGAGGCTATACCGTGGACTTTTACACATATTTGATCCACTTAGGTCTCTCATATGGACCCCAGCCCTCTACCGGTTCTCATGGATTTGTCGAGTGAGGGCCTGATGCCTGACGCTCCGCTACGCCTGGCTGCCGAAGGGATGGAGGAGCTCAACAGGGTCTACTGTATAGACACTCTGGAGCAGTTTTTGCAAGCCGACCCGAACCGGGGCCACTCAGTGCTTCTACCCGTTTGAGGTGAGAACACAGGAGGATACCGGCTCTACACGAAGGCTATAGAATCTAGCGAACGTGTTAGGGGTCGCCCAACCCGCAGCTCTATAGATATCTGTCAGCGAGGCGCCACGAGCCAGCGCCCAGGAGGATGCAACACTTCTAGGTGAGTGAGCTTGCAACCTGAGCGGGCAGGGCACACCCTGTGCCTGGTAAGCCAGGGTGATGGCATCCACTATCCAGTGGGCCATCCTGTGCTTGGAGACGGCATTCCCCTTCTGCCACCCCCCCGAAAGAGACAAAGAGCTGGTCTGAGGTCCTAAACCTTTGTGTCCGTTCTACGTACCATCTTAGGGCTCAGACGGGACAAAGCAAAGCTGGGGCTGGGTCTGCCTTCTCCGGAGGCAGCGCCTGCAGGCTCACCACCTGGTCCCTGAAGGGAGTTGTGGGAACCTTGGGCACATAGCCCAAGAACTCTAGGCACGATTCGACGACCAAAAATGCGTGCAGGTCCCCTACCCTCTTGATGGAGGCCAATGCAAGCAGGAGCAGAGTCTTCATTGAAAGGAACTTCAGCTCGACTGACTGCAATGGCTCAAATGGGGTACAGAGGGGGGCCGGGCAGATTGAGCCTTCTTGCTCCCCTGAGGAACCTGATGACCAGGTCATGCTTCCCCACCGACTTCCCTTCTATGGGGTCGTGGTGTGCAGAAATAGCAGCCATGTAGACTTTAAGGGTGGAGGGAGACAGCCTTCGCTCCAACCCTTGCTGCAAAAAGGAGAGCACGACTCTGATCGGGCATCTTCGGGGGTCCTCTTGGTGAGAGGAACACCACTCCACGAACAGGTTCCACTTCAAGGCGTAAGCATGTCTCAGGGACTGAGCTCTTGCCGAAGTGATGGTGTCTACCACTCCTTGGGGTAGGTCACCTAGAACCTCCGCGTCCCATCCAGGGACCAGACATGTAGTTTCCAGAGGTCTGGACGCGGGTGCCATAGGGTGCCCCTTCTCTGAGTCAGTAGATCCTTCCTCAGAGGAATCCGCCAGGGAGGGGCTGTTACGAGGAGCATTAGTTCTGGGAACCAAGTCCGGGTGGGCCTGTAGGGTGCCACCAAATGGACCTGCTCCTCGTCCTGCCTGATCTTGCACAATGTCTGTGCGAGAAGGTTCACTGGGGGAACCTTGCGAGCGTTCCCTCGGTCAGGGAATAGAACAACTGGCAGTGGGACGTTTCTGGACAGGCAAACAGGTCTACCTGAGCCTCCCGAAACATCTCCAGATCAGCTGGACCGACTGGGGATGGAGTCTCCATTCTCCGGGGAGCGCAGCTCGCGACGGCTCGTCGGCTGCACGGTTGTGCAAGCGCGGAATGTGAATGACACTAAGCGACCTCAGATGCTTCTGACTGCAAAGGAGGAGGAGGCGGACGAGTTGCGACATGCGACGGGAGCGTAGACCACCTTGTCGGTTGATGTACGCAACTGTCGCAGTGCTGTCCGTGCGGACCAGCACGTGCTTGCCTCATAAGCGCCCTTTGAGACGGATCAAGGCAAGGCGAACTGCTAGCAACTCTAGGCAGTTGATGTGCCAGTGTAGCTGAGGGCCCGTCCAAACCCCTGACCCTGCCTGCCCTCCCGGCGTTTGCTGGGGGGAACGCTAGATCTGGGCAGAGGAACCGGCACCCCGCCCCTTTGCAAGAAACGGAGTCTGGTGCGTAACTCGCTGACAGTCATCCTCCCACAATGAGAGCATGACTCATCCACAAAAGCTGCCTCAGCGTGCTTAGTGCCCAGACACGTGAGACAACGATTGTGACCATCACCCGGCGCCAGGCAACGACCGCATCCAGAAGTGCACGGGTGGAAGGGCATGTTTAAACACCACATCTTTATAAAGACGTCCACCCGTGAAAGCTCTTTTAGGAAACTGCTCTGAGTGCTGAGGCGCACTGGGAAGATGGCCGCAGCAACACAGAAGGGGGTAGTGCAGCCCAATGTGTGCTTTTTCCCACTCGACTAAGGAGACTGCCGCCGCTGAAGCACCGTGCCACCAGCACACGAGCAGATACAGTTTTGACTTGTTCTCTCTGTATCTTGCTTGAAGACTCGATCGGCTCCGAAGCGAAAAGCTGACTATGCGCTGCACCTGCTGCATATTTATACTCACGCTGTGATCAGTGGCAGCCGGATGCAATTATCGCATGCTCGTTTAGTTTACACTCGAAGTAGATTGGTCTCTCTAAGCAAGATCCCAATTCGTCGGTCACCGATGTGAAACGAAATGACCGACTGAATGGGGAACGAATGAGGAGAAACAACCTAGCAACAAACTAGTGGAGAATGACACACAAAAAAAGTTAAAAGATTTACAAAACTCTAGTTTAAAAGAATATAAAGATACATTTAAGATACATTTTTATTGCTTACAACAGAGAAATAGCGCAGGAACGAGATAAAGGTGATACTTTGAAAGGTTACTCAAAAGGCATATGCAGCATAAGGAGTGTGGGGGAAAGTTACTTTTAAAGTAAAAAACCCAGGTATTAAGGCTTGCTTGGCTAATATAACATAAGTGATGTCTCTTACTGAAATATGTAGTAGAAAACCCATGAAAAATGTGTTTTTTTTAAAAAATCCACATTGTTTTATACATATTTTGGACTATGGAGGGTACCATTATTTCAGTGATGCGCTCGGTGGCAATGGTTGCACTCAGTGAGCTACTGGCGCTACCCATTGCCTACGCTTATATCCATCGTCACCTGTAAGCTCTTTCAGTAGCTGTGGTCATTGCATCAGTATTTTATTTTCCAAGTTGTGTTGCAGTAAATATACCAACATGTAGCACCAGTATAGCTCATCAAATGCATCCATTTCATGTCATCGAAATAATCACAACCTCCATAGTCCAAAATATGTATAAAACAATGTGGATTTTTCAAATAACATAAAACTTTCATGTTTTTTTTTATTTTTTTATTTTTTTTACTACATTCAGTAAGAGACATTGTTTACATTATATTAGGTCATACAAGTCTTAATACCTGGGGTTCCCTTTAAAAGTAATGCATTACAATATTTCTTAATAACTAATTGTGTTAGGTACTTTTTATGGAAATTACTGTGTTTAGTTACTTTTGTGTTACGTTACTGTGCTTCATGTTCACATATAGTCTAGAACTACAGTAACAATCATGCACTGTAAAAAAAAAGCTGTGGTTGCCATAATTTTACTGTAAAAATATGGTAGCAACATTTTACGTTTTACGGGTTTCACTTAAATTTACAAATAAATACCATATAATGTATATAATGTATTCATTAACTGATACAATGTTAATGTACCAACCTACTGAAGTACTGAAATCTGTTGATGATGAAAAAAATCACATGATGAGCAAAAGCTAATCACAAACAGCTTTTAACAGGTTTTTACTGTAGCATTTCTACAGTTTTTTAGTGTTAAATTCATGGTCACTTACTCCCAATTTCTCTCAACATGAGGACATGAGAGCTGTCAGTCAATAAATGGGAAAACAAAGTGTTACTTATTTGAAAAAAGTGACTCAGATGTTTTCCTGGAAATTAAAAAAGTAATGCATTACTTTACAAGTTACTTGAAAAAAATAATCGGATTGCATAACTTGCGTTACTGTGTTATCCCTGTGAAATAAGTCAGCAAAGTCCCTCCTGTGTAAATCTCTGGGATTATTTTATCCGTTGTATTGACTACTAGTTAAGTGTCATTACATAGTTTAGGTAAGTAACTAGGGTTAAAAAGACTTTTCTGACGGCGCTGAAAAAAAAAGGCCAACAATTATTTTTGTTGTTAAATAGTAATTTGGTCTCATCAATAACAATAACACGTCAAACTTCAATAACACGGTTTGACCAGTGTGGCGCTACAGCAAGACTGTAATTCAGCCCTTCCACATGCGATCCAATAGAAAAAGACAAGCTTATGAGTGTAAATGAAGTAAACAAAACTAAACTAAAAATGCTGCCATGTGCGAAAGCCGGATATGCTTACAGAGTAGTTATTTTTCGTTCTTCATTTAGGGATAAAAAGAATATTGACATACTCAAGCAGTGGTTTACTGTTAGCAAACATCCTGACACTGCTGACAGCAGTGTTTAGATTAATATGTAAATAGTATATGCAGTGCACTTTACTAGCAATATCAAAATAAACACACAACAAACGACAGCAGTGAGAAAACAACAGTTAAGAAAGCATATAATTACAGTGATGTGGATGTGTTTGCATGTGATCAGCAATTGCCACTCTAGTAGTCACGTCACTTTTATTTAGCGCTTTATGTAAGCAATCTACTTTGCATTGTGCCTGACAACGGCCTTCAGCCATGATTTATTCACAATACAGCATGGCCTCTCGTACCTTATTGCTTTTATAAAACGGTTACCACACAATAAAAAAATAAAAATAAACCCAAAAAATTCTGTATTGATATGTTACTCTTTTGAAGCAAGTTTGTTAAATGCTGTCCTTCCGCTAAAAAAAATTGTGCCTGACAGCAAGAGTAAACCGCAAGAGAATGCTCTGATGTATGGCTCATAGCCGTGCTTTATTGTGAATAAAACACAGCTGCTGACAAATCAGAATTCGAGGAATGGTACTAATCGTTTTATAAGCAGCTTTACAGTGTTAAACATCAAAAACAGTGTCAGTTTAGCTCTATATCAGGGGTGCCCAACCCTGTTCCTGGAGGAAGGTTCCTGCAGAGTTTAGTTCCAACCCTGATCAAACACACCTGTCTGTAATTATCAAGTGATCCTTCAAATCCTAATTAGTTGATTCAGGTTGTGTTTGATCAGGGTTGGAGAAGGTAGATCTCCAGGAACAGGGTTGAGCACCCCTGCTCTATATAGTGGACTTCAATGGTGCCTGTGAGTTTGAACGACAAAACTGCAGTTTCAACACAGCTTCAAAGGGCTCTAAACGATCTCATTTCCTCAACTTCAAAATCATTGTACATTGCTGTTTTATCTTTTTTTGTAAAAGCCGTTTGATCTTTTTTGCATGTTCACTTTGGAAAAACTGAGTTGGTACTTCTGCAGCGATGTAGGACGATTTTAAAGTTGGAGGAAAAAATAAGATGGGAGTACACCTGTGCATGGCAGAGCTAGACAAGATGAGCATTTGAGGTTAAAAAGTATATCTTTTTTTTTTTAAAGAAAATTACAGATCGTTTCACTAGATAAGACCTTTATTTCTCCGCTGGGATTGTTTAGAGCCCTTTGAAGCTACATTTAAACTGCATTTTGGACGTTCAAACTCGGGGGCTCCATTGAAGTCCACAATATGAAGATAGTTCCTGAAATGTTTTCCTCAAAAAATATAATTTTTTACGACTGAAGACAGGCATGAACATCTTGGATTACAACAGGATGAGTACATTATCTGTACATGTTTGTTGTGGACAATATCATGCACACAACTTTCAGTCCTGCCCCAAATATCAGAGTAGTATTGTGAAGTCAAATAAATGTTCCCAAATAAACAACTTATAAACAACTTGACAACTTAGTGACTTTAAGCTATTTAAGCCCATGTCTACTGAATTGCAGTGGTGTGTAATTACTATGTAGTAATTACACATGGAGCGATGATTAGTTAACCCTGTGTCTAGAGGCTAAGCAGAGGTCTCACCTTCCTCTGACATTTCTCCCTTGTGCTCCACGTAAGAGGTTTCAGAGGAAAAGCACCCTTGTGTCGTGTGATGTCACACATTTTCTACGTAAACACACCCACAATATTTCACACTTTTGTGACAAATTTATCAGTAATAAGAAGGATGTTGTTCTTTTTAGGTTCTGGGAAATTCAGCCAAATGTCAATAGTCGTATATAATCTTTAGTCCATTTTTGACAATGTATTGTTGAAATCTGGATGTTCAAGACTGAAATATGTTGCCTATATAAACATAGTTCGGCTAAAAGGTTACATGTCATGTTGTTACAGGTGTAAGTATACAGGGAACCCCCCATGGAGTTTGTGTGCAAGTTCAGTCTCCTCTGAGTCGCTCTCGGATGGGTAACTCACACCCCACCGGGGGTCTGAGATGGGCCGCACACAAACAGCTTATGTAAGGCCTCCGCTTACACAACTAAGCGTTTGCAGATCGATTGTGGACACAATTGTGAGGACAAACTCTAGTGAGGTGTTAAGAGAAACGGATCCCAGGTCAGATCATGCCTCCGGATGTTAGGATTTTATATTGTTGCATGTGTGTCAGAACCTCTGAACTCTGTCACTGTACACAATCAGTACATGATGGGCTTTGGATGATGTTTGTTTGGGCGTGATGTGATGTCTAGAATGATCACTTTCAACAGTAATGATTCATCAACTAGATTTTCTTTTTTTGAAAAAGTGATTGCGTGTAAAAAACTCACAGCTGCAATGCTACAGTATTCTGAGTGATTGCTGGGTTGTCAACAAACTGTATGATTTGAGGTAACATTTGAAGACATTCAGTCTTTCAAAGTTGCCTTCATTTATAGTAGGCAAACTAAATTAAACATTGACTAACTAAACGGTTTTACTTTTGTCTCAAGTGAAAATTGTACTTTGATATAATAGCTAATTTAGCTTTTGTTTATGGTAAACGAAAAATGACAAATTTGTCAGTAATGAAAAGGATGTTGTTCTTTTTTAAGTTCAAATCACTGCTAACACCATTAATTATATAAGGCTATTAAGAATCTGAGACCAGAGGATGTTCTGTGAAATTCAGTGATCAGCTAAATGTCAGTTCAAACCCCTGAACTAGATGCTTCGCATATAGAAAAATATATGGACATGCTTGGATGACGAGATATGAAGCGAACTTTATGATGTTTAATTACTCGTATAGTGTTACGGAATGAAACTTAAGAAACCGGTATGTAATGAAAGCATGTGAACAGCTCTCATGACCCATGCACTCAGCAGTGAGTCAGACTGTGAGAAGCAGAAAGTCCACAGCAGAGCAGATCCAGAGCGGACCGGCCGGCTGTGTAACCGGAGCCCTGCGAGCAAGTTGGGTAAACACAGGTGCCGGCTCCCCCTCTCGTAATGACAGCAGGGGAGCCGTGTGTACCATACACTTTGTGTCTTTTGTCCACTGCTGGGAAATCATCTTTAGCAAGAATGACTGGTCAACAGAAACCTGATGCCCTAATTTTCAGCAAAAGCCAAACATGCTTTGACCAATTTGTTCTGGGTACCAAGAGGAAGCTCTTATTGCTGTGAGGTTGTTGTTTAATAGCTCAGCAGACTTGGGATCTTAATTACCTTTCATTTGAGTATCGATCATTTGGCCTTGGAAGAATTTGATGAATTTTAGTGAATCTGATATAGCAACTCTTCAAGAGATGGGTAGAACTTACACAAAGTTTCCATTTGCTCTTCTAATACTATCTAGGCAAAACTGTTGAGAGATCTCACTTTCAATTTTCAATCCTTTGAGTACACTTTGATACCGTACCAAACGGCAGCTTATACTGAAGAACTGCAAATTTATCTTTGGTTATGGTGGAAGCACTTTGGCACCATCTGATCCAACTGATACAACTTGATTTAATAGAGTCATTGAAATTTCACAGCACGAAAAAAAAAATCGATTTAAATTCAAAGCTTACTTTAGGCCTTGTGCACACTGCACACCAATAAGTTTTTTTTTTCATAATTCACATCTTTTTCCCTTCATTTTCTTTCCATTCACACAGAGACTGTGTTTTTGTCGAGGAAAACTGAACTTTTTGAAAACACTGACCAAAGTGTTGTAGTGTGGGCTGTGAAAATGTAGGGTTTTGAAAACGATGACACATGTTTAGTCATGTGATGCATACTGTACCACTAGATATCTACGTTTGTACTGGTATTGTGCCTGTTGTGTGATATTCACTTTCACACTGTTACTAAAGATATGTTACTTTATACACTCTTCATATTAGAGTCCTGAAAAGATGACAGAATATTTACTCACAATTGCTGTCCTGCAGCAAAACATGAGGACAGTTGCGTTTTAGATCAAACATATAATGGTGAGTGAGCGCGACCTGGACACATCAGTGAATGATGAGATATTTCCATAAATAAAATGATCCTACCACAAGAATTTTATAAAAACTTATGGCTGCTCTGTCTGTATCAACTCAGTGAGCTTTTATGAGGTGAATTTAACATTTTTTCTGACATTTTAGTGTGGATGGGAATTTTTGGAAAACACTTGAAAACATTAGCGTGGACAGAAAGCGTTTTAAAAAGAAAACACTGTTTTTAAATGTGTCTGGATTAATGTAGACATAGTCCTACAGTGTTAACATTAGTATACAAAAGGTAAAATTGAAATCCATGCAATGAAACAGAGTTGATATTATGTGGTCTATCCATAAATCATAGTCAGTACTTGTATGTTCATCCTAAAGTACTTTAACTGCTAACAAAAATAAGAAGGAACAAAATTACAATCGTATGTGATGCATATGTCATGAAGGGACTTCTGGTAATGTCCTTTTATTATTTGACAGTAAATTATAACATGACTCATATTTTTACTTACAAACTACATATTTTTAACAATAATTAACAGTAAAATTAGGCTACATGGATTTTCTTGTTGAGTATGATTTAGATTTAAAAAGTAAATTATATGTTCCTCCATGTTCCTCCGAGTAATTGATACTTTTTACTTCTCAAAACCACGCATTTGAAATTTTGAAAATTTTTCAGAGTTTTTCACTATATGGCAAGGTATATTGAGGCGCTGGGTTTTATTTACTGTGCTTCTATCTGTAAGCCAACAACATGCTAACAGGAAGCATTCAGGAGGAAATGCACTGTACCACATTTGCTCTTTTTTTGTGTGTGTGTGTAGTGTTTCATAGCAATCATGGCAGTAATTATTAAAATGATCAGTTTTATAAAGAAGACAAATATCAGGCATATATTAATATGCATGTACAGTTGAGTCAGGGAGTCAAAAAACAAACAAACAAACAAAACCCAACATAAAATGTTTTTTTTTTTTTTTTAAAAAAAAGCAATTTGCCAAAACAACATTTCTAATGTTGTTGTTTTTTTTTTTTTTTTCATTTATTTTATGTACTAAATTAACTCAAATTAAATAGTTATATGCAAGACAAATAGCCAAGATTCAAGAAAATGACTACAACTTTAACTAAAATTAAAAAGAAGGCAGAATATATAAAAATAAATAAATTAAACCAAAAAACTAAAATAGTATATCAAGGATGATAAAATAAGTTGAGTACACTGGTGCTTTTATGGAATTGTGCTCTAATATTAATTTGCACTGTTTAGTATATCTGGCCCCTGATATTTTAAAAAGACAATTTAAATGTCTGTATGGCATTGGTGCAGTGATAATGTCGTCTCAGTGATCTATGGAAGGACAATTCTCAAAATGAAAATATACAGCTTCCTAATTTGCTTTTTATATTTGTTTTTTAATAAGTGGCTAGACAGTCTGACACTTGCACCACTGCTTAAATAGAGTATACATGGTCCATTATTAAAGCTAGGAGTACTACTGTACATTTTGTTGTTATATTATGTAACAGATTTTGCTGTGGCCTGGTTAGGAAATAAAACTCTGTCTGGTTGTTTGAGTCAATTGACATGAGCTTATCATTCTTTGTTGTATAACTTCTCTTTGTACGTGCTCTTGTGTAACACTGCTTTCTGCACATCAGCATCTGAATTGTGCCAGACTGCGCCAAGTGCAGAGCAGTGGGTTGGCCAGGAAGGGGGATCCCTCTCTGGTGCTATTTTTAGCCTGCTGCATTGTCAGTAGCACTGAAAAACCGCAGCAGGACTCCTGATCAATCCTCTACGTCACTGTTGCTACCTCTAGGAGGGAAGAGATTGCATTCGGCCCCCTCACAGCCTGCCATGCTGCCACTTTCCAATCCCATCCTGTCATAGTGACCCACTGTTCCCCATCGACCTTGGCTTGCCGTAACGATCTTACGTCGTGCCTGCAACTTGTCTCGGCGGCAGATCCTTGAGCCCCTCCTGGGATGACCTTACTATCAATAGTCCTTCTCAAACAGTGATGCCCAAAGGACTTGTGCTGTGGCTAAATATAGACAAGCGAGCTGATGAAATATGCATGGCCACACTCAGTGCTCCCCCCTCACCTCACCTCATCGCACGTCCTCCGCAAACGCTCGACGTTCACGAGAGCAGAGCAGAGCTCGTGATGGAGACATGGAGAATATGACAGCTGGCTGTTTAACGTACAGTGCTGCATGTTCGTTTTGTAGTGATGGCTCGGTGCTAAAATAACAAGACGCCCACTCACAGATGCTCCACGAAACCACAGCCAGATTCACACTTAGATTTCGATTAGGGCACCAGCTTTGATTGTCAGCGCTCCATTCTGTTAATACAACAGTTATAAAAATAACCCAGACCTGTAAAACTGCAAGTGATTGAAAGACGGGTGACCATAAATTTAAATTGTGTTATTATTTCTTTACAGCAGTTAACAGTAACCATTTCTGTCAAGGTTAAAATCACAGTAAAACTTAATGCTCTTAAAGGGGTCATCGGATGCAAAATTCACTTTTACATGAAGACGCAGAGGATTACTTTAGTTTTTGAAGGGAATGCACCCCACGATCCACCTAAATGTGTCTATGTTTGCACAAATCATTCATGATCCAGCTTCACCTACAGAAGAAGTGAGTAAAAGTATTTTTATAAATCTTTGCAAATCACCTTTCCTAATAATGTGCTAGTTAGCAAGTTTGTCCTCTCACCTCAAAATCCACAGACATGTTTGTTATAAAGCTGTTTTGGACTGTTACGACTTGTAAAGTATACATCATTTGTGTATATTTCTCTCCTGATTCAGACTAGATTACTTTTTCACTGGAGGAAGCGTTTTTATGGATTATGGACTCATCTTTTAGTCAGAAGCAACGGTTTATAGTTATTAACATCTTAATGATGGATTTTTTTCTTATAAACACACAGCTTTTAACTTGACAAGATGTTAATTGATGGACTGGAGTGATGTGGATTACTTGTGGATTGTGATGTTTTTATCAGCTGTTTGGACTCTCATTCTGACGGCATCCATTCACTGCAGAGCATCTGTTGGTGAGGAAGTAACGTAATGCTACATTTCTTCAAATCTGATGAAGAAACAAACTCATCTTGGATTGTAGCTGAGGTTGAGCAACTTTTCAGCAAATTGTAATTTTTAGGTGAACTGTTCGTTTAATAGTCCCAATAATCTTTTTTTTTTTCCACTATTAAAAGGAGAAGTCCACTTCCAGAACAACAATTTACAGATAATGTACTCACCCCCTTGTCATCCAAGATGTTCATGTCTTTCTTTTTACAGTCGTAAAGAAATTGTGATTGAGGAAAACATTTCAAGATTTTTCTCCATATAATGGACTGATATGGTGCCCCGAGTTTGAACTTCCAAAATGCAGTTTAAATGCGGCTTCAAATGATCCCAAATGCGGTTGTAAACGATCCCAGCCGAGGAAGAAGGGTCTTATCTAGCGTAATGATCAGTTATTTTCATAAAAATAATACAATTCATATACTTTTTAATGTCAAACGCTCGTCTTGTCTTGCTCTCCCTGAACTCTGTGTATTCTGGCTTAAGACAGTTAGGGTATGTTGAAAAACTCAAAACAAGGATGTTTGATCTTGGATCGGAACTTCTGCAGCAATGTAGGATGATTTTGAAATGACTTTTTGAAGTTGAGGAAGAAAGTACGATCAGAGTTTTTCTGTCCCTAGCCAGAATACACAGAGTTCAGGGAAAGCAAGACGTTTCTTTACACCTGTAGAAAGAAAGACATGAACATCTTGGATGACAAGGGGGTGAGTACATTATCTGTAAATTGTTGTTCTGGAAGTGGACTTCTCCTTTAAGAACCTTTTGTGCAGTGCAATTGATCCATGAATCTTAAAGTTTCTTCATAGAACCATAAATTCCAATAAAGTCTTCTAAAGACGCACATGCTCAATGTGAAAAAGAGAAAGACATTTAAGTTGCTGTTCAAGCATTCAACTATAACATGATAAAATCGTGGGGAGAATTCATAAGCAGATGAATATAGACCTATCTTGTCCTCATAAATTCCTTTTGATCAGAAAGGACAGTATAATACGTTCTCTGGCATACTGCTTCATTGTGTAACTGTTACATCTCTCATATCGTACGCTCTTTTTTTTTGCATAATAAAATAATTTCATCCCCAATAAATATTTAACTCTTATTTAGTTATTTATTTATTTGCCAAGCAGCTTAACATCAGGTCCTGGTCACTCTTTTAGGGTGAAAATGATCAGCAGATTGGACATTATCCCTTACATAATCTTAATTTAATTTATTTTTAAAGTCGAATCATTTACTAATTATATTTAAAAATGGCTGAAATCAGATGTCCTGTTTAGCTCCCAATGTTTGCTCCCAAGTATTTTGAGAATGCCATGTGTTCAACCCTGAAAACTGAAATGACTTGTAAAGAAAAAAACTGCATGATCTGACTATAAATTGACATCCATCACATGAATGTCATGCTGTAGTGCACAATGCAGGGGAATATATAGCCTGGAATAGTTCCTTCTTCCAGAAAACACCCAATGTAGAAACCCAGTCAGTTGCTATTTATAGAAGGAACAATTTATAGCCCACATCACGACTCAGACTCCAGTTCAGTGCACGCTGGGCTCATTACCCTCTCCACAGCATTCAATGGCAGCTGGAGTTGCTTAGCAACAGTGGCCAGTCAATAGTGGCTCGATGTGTTTTTTGTTTCTGGTGGCAGTGTAGGGGAGTCTCTCTTTAAGCTGCTAAAATATTAATCGAGGCTCCTCAGGAATCTGTACAGTACAACCTACAAACAAAGGCATAATTTCTACCTTCAAAGCAGAAACAAAACATTCAGTACAAGCAAATGATACACTTCACGATGCACATGTTCCCACAGTGCTCAGGTGTAGCGCTGAACAACAGTTTTACAATAGAATGCACGTTTGCACATGTGGCTCTGCCTCATTAGTGTTGTTGATGACATGGGAGTGAACAGAATTTTGACATTACGCGAACAGAGCAGCTTGATCTCCTCGGCACAATGCTAAAGTGTTCTGGGTG
>JAHKKF010515416.1:45778-76592 GCA_019740295.1 Labeo calbasu
CAATTAGTTAATTCTCTTCACCTGTCTGTGTCTGATTTACCACCCTTTATAAGTTGTTCTCAGTTCTAGTTTTGTGTCTGATCTTTAAGGTTATTTGGTTGTGTGTTCTCCTGCCCTCCATGGAATTACCTGTTTGGATTTTATTAAAGATTCTTATCGTGTTAATCTCGTCTTCGTGCGCTTCCTTGCCACACCCAACCGTGACAGCAGTATACATGATAATCAAAACCAAACAAATGTTTTTTAGCAAAGACCTGAAATACAAGCTAAAATAATGAATCTCTGTTCTGGAAAAGAGGGTGGGGAGCAGCAGCTCATTTGCATTTAAAGAGACATGCACTATAACAGTCTGTTCCTTCTTCCTGCTTTAAAAATAGGCATTTTCAAAAGGATATAATAAATGATCTGTGGGGTATTTTTTGCTGAAACTTCACAGAAACTTCTGGGGACACCTGAGATTTATAATACATCTTGTAAAAAGGGGCATAATAGCTTATAATCATCAGATAATCGCATACCTTTTCCACAAGCTGGTTTTCATGAAATATTTGCAAATTATTTAGGTTAAAATTCCTCAGTGGTATAAAACATAGATGTGCATAAAACATCCTTTTTACCTTGTCAAAATGGTGCATATCTCCTTAAATGATAATGAGCTACTGCTGACCCCACCCCTCTCTTCTGTTTTTTGTGTATTCAGTGGGGCTTTACCATCAAAAGCAAATAAACCCCATGCATCCTCACTGGGTCTGATTTAATGAAAATTAAGACTTTTACATCCACATACAAACACCTGTATTGCTTACAAGAGAAATGGCTGAGAAATGGCAGTCCGCCAACAGCCGTGGGTGGGGCCTGAGCAGTATGATGACATACTGATCAGAAAATCAAAACAGCTTGTTGTTCCCTTTAGATGTATGATCATGATACACAAAAACACATTGTCATGCACAAAAACCTGCTCTGTGGTTAAGCACTAAAGCATTATATTACGACTTTCTGAAAAAGCTGCTTTAAAACCATGCGTAGTGTGAATAGCAGCATACAAATACATTTGAATTTCTCCAAAAAAAAGAGAGTTTATTTAGACTTTTATATTTTTCTCCTCTAGTATGAGCAAAAAATGTATGATAACCTTTAAAAAAAACTATAAAAACTGTTTATGATTGTTTTTGTATCATCAAAGGCATATATTATTAGATTTTTGACACTTTTTTAAAATCTTTTTGTTTACTTTCAGAAACATTGAACTCATCATCCCACAAAACAAATGTGAATCTGTCACGCATTCTGAGGTCAAGCAGAGTAATGACCTTTCGTTGTACTCTGTTGTAATGGGCGTTCAGCCTGTCTCCTGACTGTGCCAGTTTGGACCAGTTACCCATACAGTGCTACAGCAATATTATTGACTGTGTGTTCCTGGCCTGTATTCTCTATGCTAAATTAAGCTCAGCTTCGCAACCAGGCAACAGCCCAATGCTTGGGACCCATGGTGAAGTCATAACTATTAGATACCATGCGGGACGCACATGACGCTAGCTCCGGATGTGACATCATCTTTACAACTCCAAAAAAAGCCCAGATCCTGGAATTAGATGCTGCCACCATACAGAGCTGCCATCCCACAGTGAAAGAGCTATATTTACATTTGAATACACTTGCTAATTAAGTCATCAGAGGCACAATACCATACACAACCAATTAAACGCTGCCCACATTCCATTGCATCAGAGTTACGTATTCCAAATCTTCAATGCAAAGGCACATGCTTTCTAAATCTCTTGTCCTGATTTAATCCTTCAAGAAGGAAATTAAACTGACCTTCTTTAGTGTCCCAATATACATTCCTGTTCCTATAGTTAAAGACTGAGATGTGCATGTTTTTCAAAGAGTATGAGTGACCTAAAGTGTGAAAAAATGGTACATTTTGACAAAATGTACAAAATAGCAAACCACAAATGTGATGTTTTGTCAGCTGAAATTACTATTCTAATATAGCACCAATCCATAGAGCTGCTTCCAATAGAAATCCCAGTATTGGAAAATCAATCACTGGAAAGGGCTGAGTTGCTATGTTGGCCACAAATAGACAGTTTCTCCTATGGCAGACATTGTTTCAACCCAACAGCAAATCGATTTGTGTTCATTCCCAGTTCTGGCCACATGAGGATACAATCTATTTAAGGAAAGAGCTGAATGGGTCAAAAATAATGCATGAAGCAATTAGGATCTTGTTTGGATTCAGTTTACCCAACTTGAAGAATGACGAAAAGATACTTTCTCATAGTGTTTCTAATGCATGTGATGTAAGCCAATGCATTAAAAGTGGACTAATAAATCAATTTTCTTGTAATTAATCAGTCAAATTTGTTGTGCCTCACAGCTGTCATGTGTTTCTGAAGTACATCAGAAAGAGAAGCACAGCGGGTGCCAGATCACACTGTATCACACTTTAGAGTGACTATAGATGTGGAGGCGTTTGAAGATCAGACCTCACGTTGTTCCTGTAGTAGGTTATGCAGGGACAGACCGAGGCCACTAGATCTTTGTCTCACATGTTGCTCTGTTCTAAAGAGCAGAACTGGGGTCAGCCAAGAGATTTGATGAATTATTGAAAGCAAGCCTAGAATAAAATTGCTTTCATGTCTAAGCCTTTATTTATATATTTACTAAATAGTACAGTAGGTACGGCATTTTGAACATGACTCAATATGACTCCCTTACTATTTGACATAAATCTTGATATGAATGTGAGAGGATCATTTCAAACAGCTAGTGTTGCTATATAATTTAATGCAAGAGAAAGAGTAAAATACAGTAAAAATCCAGTTGAAAACATCGAAAGCATGAAGGCATGGGTTCCACACTGGTTATACTAAATGAATATAAGGCAGAATATTGAAGCATTTTCATTTTTATGTACCAATATAAAAATACGTAGTAACTGCAAACTGCAATATTTACATATATGCATTATATTTAAAAAATTGGGATGTTTATTTAGCAAGAGCACATTAAATTGATCAAAAATGACAGTAAATATATTTATAATATTGCAAAAAGTTTATATTTCAAATAAATATTGTTCTTCAAACATTGTATTTGGAAAAAAAAAAAAACTGAAAAAAGACAGTTTCCTCAAAAGTATTAAGCATCACAACCGTGTTTAACCTGTAATAATAATCAGAAAGTTTTTTTGATCAGCAAATCACCATATTAGAGTGATTTCTGAAGGAAATGTAAATTAAAATGTAATAATGTTTATAAACATTTATATTACAATATAAATTGTAATAATATTTCACAATTTTTGACACCAATAAATGGTGAACTTCAGCATCTTCTTTCATAATCGTACTGATCCCAAACTTTTGACTGGCATATATTTACAAAATTAAAGCATAAAAAATGGTAACTGGAAACTAATTTGAACATTTTGAGTGATGCAAATATATGAATTTGGTTGCTTAATAGATTAATTGAAACGGAAAGTGATTCATAGAAATTAATCATTTCTGCTATTGAATAAATGCTAATAAAGAATAAAGCATCTGTCAAACTGTGTCTAGTGGCACAGACTTTTGTTAACTTACTGGGCAATGTTTAAGATATTGCTTGAATTTCTGTATTCAACAAAACCATCTCAAATATGCTGTGAATATTCAGCAACAATTTGATAATATTTCTCTTTTTTTAATTTGTAAAAGGACAGATAGCTCTTTCATTGCATGATGTAAATTTCACAATGTAATATTACATGGCCTAGAGAAAAAAAAAAACTATTAAGATTTCAGTTCCTTCATCTGTCTTGTACATCTAATTTTTAGTACGCACTCAGGAATCCAAATGACACCCGAAGAAGCACCCTTGAAGTTACATAAACGCTCAAAATCTTCCTAAGCATGGATGTAAACTTTTGTAATGATCCTTGGCATCCTTGTCCCTCAGGGTGTCCTAGACACGCTTGGCTGTCAGTCAAAGTCATAATGACCACCCATGCAGTCAGTGACTGTCTGAAGCTTCCTTCATATCGTCGGCCCCTCTGCTGGGTCGACCGGAACGAGGGTGGGGTATTAAAGCACAGCTCACTGGACAATGGCAGGCCGTGAAATCCAGGCTGACTCACAACCACTCACTGACACTGCCATCAAGGGCTGTTCCTGTAACCGGCTTATCGCTATGACACAGCGGTGGGGCATTTAATATATATCAAGCCCTCATGTTTCATAAGTGGAAGAAGTTATTGTCAGGAAGGAGCAAGATCTCAGGATTTCTTTTTGCGTGTCTGAATAGGGTAGCAGGGTGTTCTGAATTTTAAAGAACTAAACACCTTCGAGATATTGTATTGTGCTGATAAATATAGCCATCTCTCCATAAGCACTCTCTGTATAGCACATTGTGTATATTTCAGAAATAAATGCTAGATTTCAGTAGGTGTATTTTAGGTATTGCATGTAGAAAAAAAAAATCACACCCAGCATTTTTATGGTCTGTATTCAACTTTTTTTATTTTTAACAGGAGCAAACCACCCTCTCAGCCATCTAGGAAAACTGGTAACACTTAGTTAGATTCCATGACTTAACAATTAAGGTAATGCATTAACTAATGCTAATGCTCAGTTAGCTCAGGTTCATTAAATAATATTAACAAAAATAACTTTTGATTTTGATAATACATTAGTATAGCGAGCATTAACTAAGATTAATGGTAACACTTTATTTTAAGGACCAATTATTTTATTTTATTCTGTATGGCCATATTTTACTTCACTTAGTCTTATCCCATACCTAAACTTAACAACTACCTTATTAACTATTAATAATCAGAAAATTAGGAGTTTATTGAGGCAAAAGTCGTAGTAAATAGTTAATAGTTAATAGTGAGGATTGGTCCCCAAACTAAAGTGTGACCAGATTAATAAATGTTTAGGAAATATTTTTCATTATAGTTAATGTTAAGTAATGCAATCTCATCATACAGTGCTACTGAAATACCTATGGAGTTCAACTCCATAGTTAGGGGTTCAAGCGCATAGTGCTGAAACCCTATTGTAATTTTTAGAATGGCCAAGGAACAGCATAAAAATGGCTATACCTACGCAACGAATTGTCCTATTAACATGAAAATCACTGAGCGCAGTCTTGGTCCAAAGTGCCACAAGTGTCTATAAGGATATTTTGCATATCTCAATAAAACATGGCCTCCATTGGCTGATGAAGTTTGAGCACCTATTAGAAAAAGCTAACGATGGCCAATTGGAATGAAACTCAGTGGGCCTGTTTGACTCACGGCCTCAAGGGTCTGTGAGAAATTTGAAAGAAATTGGCCACTGGGGGGGCAATATCGCATTTTTCAAGGGTGTAAATAATTGTGCATTTTTTCACACATACACTTAGTATTCATATCACATGATATAACTTCTTATTCTGGACCAATTTGCCTCTACAACCTTTGTTGTCACTCAAATTGTTCGTTAAATAATTGAGAAAATGTAAAAAATCTATTTCTGTGAACTAGTCCTAGGTTTTTCACACAATCTGGAAAAAAATAAAAATAAAAATAAACAATAATAATAAAAACACTGCAGTGCAATTCTCTGGACTCTCTAGGTCAATAATTATCCAAAAAAAGGTTGAAATTTACCCTTTAGGAAGCTATAACGGGATTGTTTAGAAAAGGGGTCTTTCCAAATTTACCCCAAATCCTATAAAGCCTAAAGGAAAACTCAAAACTTCACAAAACCTGGCGAGCACATGTGACAGGTAATTCTAAACAAGCAGGTTAGAATTAGAATTAAAGGTTAGAACCCTTAAAATATAGCTTGCAGCTATATTTTAGTAATATTTCCGTTTTTCCCACATTGAGTGCATTTAAACTGGCTTCAGTGAATATGGTATCACAGCTGAGCTTCCGCTCCGGATGGCACAGTTTAATCTCCCCACAGCTAATATTTCCAGGACCTGGGCCAAATAAGCGAGATTTAAAAATATCCATCTCTTGTTTGGAACTGTGTTTTTTAACAGCAGTGTGTGTACGAGTCAGCCTTAAACCTGCTGTTTGTGCGATTCATGTCGTCATGTTCTGTTGTGCCGTGATAATTAAAGTGGGTGAGCACAACGTTTCATCACACTAAAGACTTAAGCTGTTGTCTGAATCTGTTAGTAAGGAAGTGATATGAAGCTACCTATCATATAGGTGATATAAGTGTCATCTAGGGCATCATTGTCCTAGGGGGTTGGCAAGGCGGTCCAGAATAAATGAGCAGACCATATATTGTTCTTATATGTTGTTATCTTAAAGCACAATGAGACAAAACAAGATTAGTCATGTCTCATTGAATAAATGTGTCAAATCTATTTTTTTTTATGCCATCACAACTTGATTTCAAAGTGTGCGAGCATATGCACATATGTGTTTTTGTCACTAATGCAGCCGGTTTAAGGGTGTGTTCACATTTGTAGTTTGGTTTGTTTGGTACCCAAAGTACCCATTCACTGAACAGTCTGCTCAGCGTTGCTGTAAGTCGACTACTTAATGCCGTCTGTTGGACTAAGTGTGCTCATTGTTGCATGTATATGATTTTATTTTTACCACCTACGAACTCATAAAGAGCTAATAAAAGGCACTTTACCTCCTGGTTGCTCCACGTTTGCCCTCTGCTCATTTTGTTTTGGATACACCGCTTGTTCCCTTGAAATCATGTCGCATAGGGTCGCATCTTGTCAATACTTCCTGTTTTTGGTTCGTTTAGAAGAGTTTGGTGTCACATTCGTTCATATTTCAATCAGACCACACCAGAGTTTGTTTGGAAGCAGCCTTTTTAGCAGTCTCAGTCCGCTTGTTTGGTGCGCATTAGGGTTCGGATGGCAGCATTCACACTTGCTCAAATAAACCACACTAACAGAGCAATCGCACCGAACCAAACATGACAAATGTGAACACACCCAAAAATTCTATATTCAGACTATATTTCATCTGCAGTTGTGGATTTAATCTCCTAATTTTGTAAATGTCAAAATCACTTTTCTGCCAAAAAAAAAGAAAGAAAGAAAGAAAGAAAGAAAGAATAGTACAGCTGTTGTGTCTGACATAGGCTTATCAACACTGTATATTTACCAAGCCTTTGCCTTAAAAGGCATGTAATTAAAAGGTTTTGAGAAGCGTTTAACATTATATGCCTAAATATCATAGAAACGTTATTGCTTAAATAAGTTGAACGAGTACATAATTTTGCATGCATATATTTCCTCAAATGCATATGAAATCCCCGCCCAACAACGTCTCTCGACAGCTTCGTTTAGAAATACAGAACACTGAGACGCGCGTAGTATGTTCAACATCACAACGCCAATGCTTTTCCCTTTGAACAATATCCGTTAGGAATTTACTGGTCTGTATTATGCACCCTGTTGAGATCAACATGAATATTGTTTCGATATTAAAGCATTCATCAGAGGTGTGGATGGTGGTTGTATTTTCCCTGACTGCAGCATATTCCTCCAGCGCTCGCACTGAGTGTGCGTGGGAATCTCTCCCGCACGCGCCGCCCCCTTTATAAATGATGCGTAAAGGATCTCCAGTATCACACCACTCTGAGACTTCAGAGAACTCAGGACCAGATGCTCATCTCCGTCTCGACTTCATCTTTTTCACTTTTTTCTATTATTTTTTGATACAAACCGACATATTTTCTCCGTCGATGAGGCTTTCGTACAGTAACCGCGGTTCCATAAACAAGTGCCGTTCGCTTCATTCCGTGAAACCAGGGAATTTCAAGCACAGATAATAATAAACCTCGTGATATTTCCCGATGTGGAAGTGCTTTAGACATGATGATCCTCGGCGATGTTTAGACGCGAGATGGGACGCAGGGTTTCCCTGTAATATGCGCGGATCGCGGGATCCCCACTGACACTCACGCGAGCGCGCTGCTGATCAGAGACTGTCACAGACACTTTGGAGATTGCATGAAAATGGTCCAGAACGTGATTTTGGTGTTTTTCCGCAGGAGATTGAGTCAGAGACCAGCAGTGGAGGAGCTGGAGAGCCGAAACATCCTCAAACGTGAGTATCGCACCTGTCAGAGCAGAGATAAAGCGTCTGTGATGCTGGAGAGAGACTTTTTTCTTTGGTTTGCTACCTGCCTGTTGACAAATAACATGACCATTTTGCTTAAAATTCATATGTATTACAGTATTTTTTAAAATAAATCATTTTTAATTTACTAAAAAAAAAAAAGCAAGCAACTTAATGCACTTCAGGTAGCCTACTAATGAACTGGTTTTATTCACAAAACTGTTATTTCATGTGACTAAATAATCTTGACTTGATTAGGATACATCACAAAGGTAATTTATAAGAGTTAGATCAAATAGAAATAAATCTCTAAGGTCACAACAGTGTCCACTTGCATTTCATTGGCTGTTCACCTTTTCTTTTTAGTTTAACAGTACATTTATTAACTTTTTTTTTTTTTTAATTTTATTATTATTGTTTTTTTACCAGTGTGACAAATTAACTTAAAGTACAACTACTCCATGTAGTCTAATGAATAACTGGAGGTTATGAAGTTTTGATGATGACTAGATCAGGTGTATACATATTTGCATACAATGTGAGATCTGAAAATGCTACATTGGAAAAAAGTTTGTTTGTTTTTTGGTCCAGTAGTAAGTAAAACAAATATTAGTATGTTTTACATGAAAATATCATTTCAGTTTTTCAAATATTCCCATTTAATTTAATGTGTTACTTTTTTGTATTTTCTATATTGATGACAAAAGTCATTTGAAATTTTATAAATAATGAAGTTCAGGACAAAAATAATCCATAAGCACAAAAAAGAGAAAGAGAGAAAAAAAAGAGAGAAAGAGAGAGAAAAAACAAACAAACAGGAAAATTCTGAGTAAGGCGTGAATGTAATTTCAGCTCATCTGGAATAGAAAAGATTATAGACGCAATCTGTCTGGAGCTCAACACAATCATATCAGTGATTACAGATTGTAAGGGCGAGACAGTGTGGCATAGATTACACAGGTCTGCACATGATCTCAATCTAAATTTCATCTAATTGCTTTGTAATTGTGTAATTTTTGGGGGAATGATTTTCACATTATTTAAATAATTACTGACCTTTATAAGAAAAACCTGTTTGTGTTTAGGTTTTTTCTTCAATAGTGCAAATGGAATTCTATAAAAATCAGGTTTAGTTCTTAGGATAGTGTATCTCTAGCATGTGTCCATAGCACACTTGTGATGAGGCTTGTTTGTTTAGACGAGGCCTCTATCTTGGGCCGTGGCACCTGTGTCTTCTAACTCTGAGCAGCTGTCTGCTGACTTTGACATCTCCCCTGCACATGCTCGAAACACTCACTCTCGAAGAACTGCGCTTTGAAACAAAATGTTAGTCAAAGCAAGGACGAGAAACAAGGCAAGAGACCTGAAATGACAGAACATTAAAGGCGTTTTCAAAAGTGGTTTATCGAAGTTTAATCATAATAGAGAAACACGTGAATCCCGTATTTTCCCATGCTAAGTCCTTCGCAGCACAGATTCAGATAATCCACGTATTTGACAGAGGGAAATGTAAGAGAACAGTGTTATCCTGTGCTGTGAAAGGATAAAGCCTATTAAAGAAATGCAGTAATCTGGCGCTCTGGTGTTATGCGCAGGGGCAGGAGGGTCTTCAGGACAGCTGCGGTCGCAGATGTTCAAGAGATCCGAGCCAGACATGGAAACAAGCCATCAGAGATTTTATTTTTTTAAAAATCATAACAATATTAGTTTATTGCTAATTAAAAAAAAATCACTAAACATATTGAATACATTGGCATTTGAATTAAGAGAAAAGAAACTGGCTTGCTAGATATTCCAGCAGTAGTGCATGAGAGCTGTGGAGTGTATGAGTGCTCTTCATGTAGTGTGCTAGATTAAAAATTTCAAAGTTAATCTGTACCTCTGCCGACCGTGTGCATGCTTTTTCTCATCTGTGATTTTTTTTTTGGTGGATTTACAGAGAGGAATGACCAGACAGAGCAAGAGGAGAGAAGGGAAATAAAGCAAAGACTAAACAGAAAGGTATGTGGATCCTGACAAAAAAAAAAAATCTCACTGATCAAGTTATATACAGTATGCACACACACATATTTGTTGCCATGTATTTGCGATATTCACTCTGTTGTCTAAGGAAAGTGACTATTACTGCTGTAGTACTAAGTCATTCAGTCATTCAAAAGCCTATAAACTCCTTATGTCATCCTATAAAAGAACGACAATTTTAAAAGAACTCATAATAATTGGACAGGATTACAGTTCTTAAGAGAGCAATCTCCACTTTTTAAATATTACATACCACAAATGCTGAAGTTAATGGCAAACCATTAATTAATGTACTATTAAAGCAGTAAGTCAAAAGGGTATTCTTGACGTAAAACCCATTAAATGTGGTAAAATCATTGTAACACACTAACTTGAGTGGCTTATTGCAGCAACAGAAGGAACAGACAACAACAGTCAATAAATAATTGTATTTACTGGATGCCCTGAGTCAGAATAAACAATGCTTTGTTAGTTAATTGAATTTATGTTTTACCAGCATTACAGCTTAAAACACAGCTCATCCTTTACAAGTAGGAACAATCCGTTTTTTCCTTGATGCAGCTGACTAAACCTCTCTCTTTTTCTTGTCTCTCCAGCTCAACCAGCGGCCCACCGTTGACGAGCTGCGGGACAGAAAGATTCTGATCCGTTTCAGTGACTATGTGGAAGTAGCCAAAGCTCAGGATTACGACAGGAGAGCAGACAAGCCCTGGACGAGACTATCTGCTGCAGATAAGGTGTGTACGTTAGAAACTCACATGCGCCCCCAACAGGCCACTACACACTGATACGTTTGAGATTGTAAAGATACACTTGTGATTCTGGACCACAAAACCAGTCATGAGGGTCTTTTTTTTTTTTTTTTAAATTGAGATTGGTACATCACCTGAAAGCTGAATAAATAAGCTTTCCACTGATGCATAGTTTGTTAGGACAGGACAATATTTGGACAATAATGGCCGAGATACAACTATTTGAAAATCTAAAATCTGAGGGTACAAAAAAATCTAAATATTGAGAAAATTGCATTTAAAGTTGTCCAATGAAGTTCTTAACAATGCATATTACTAATATTTTTTTTATATATATTTATGGTAGGAAATTTACAAAATATCTTCATGGAATATGATCCTTAGTTAACATCCTAATGATTTTGAAATAAAAGAAAACTCGATAATTTTAACCCATACAATATATTGTTGGCTATTGCTACAAATATACCTGTGCTACTTAAGACTGGTTTTGTGGTTAAAAAAAAAGAAACATTCTAGGTTTGATTCATCTAAAATATTTAGATTCTGTTATATAAAATGTTTTAACAAAATGAAAAAAAAAATATATATGTATTTATTTAACTAGCCCCAGATGGTTTGCAGAGTTTACATTTCTGTGCTTATTTTGAGGGGAAAATTGTGTGTTTACAGAATTGTTTTATACAAGTTCATACAGCATTATGAACATTAGTTTTTTGAAAGGAATAATTACTTTTATTCAGCAAGGATGCATGAAATTGATTGAAAGTGACAGTAAAGACATTTATAATGTTGCAAAAGATTTCTATTTCAAATAAATTCTGAACTTTCTATTCATCAAACAATCCTGAAAAAAAGTATTAGGTTTTCATAAAAAAATCTTATCTTCACAAGTGTTTTCAACATTGCTGATAATCAGAAATGTTTTTTGAGCAGCAAATCAGCATATTAGAATGATTTCTGAAGAATCATGTGACACTAAAGACTGGAGTAATGATTCTAAAAAATCACAAACAATTATTTTAAAGTGTAATAATATTATAAGAATAGATCATTTATAAAACATCAGGTAGAAAGCAGGCGATCTTCTTTCCAGTGACCTGTCTGTCTGATGTCCAGAGACTGTTTATCAGGAGCTCATTGTTGTTGTTTTTACCTTGCAGGCGGCGATACGTAAAGAGCTGAACGAGTTCAAGAGCAATGAGATGGAGGTTCATGCGTCAAGCAAGCACCTGACAAGGTCAGTGTGTGTTTCCAATTCTTCCTTGTGTATTTATACATGGCCTGTTTCTGTATATTGTTCCATGTTTACATAACCATCACCACAAAAAACTCATCGCATCTAGGATAAATCACTTCTCGCACGGACGCTTGCATAACTGATAAAGTTGCAGGACACATACAGTAGATCAATATGGGAGGTTGTTCTAAATATAGCCGTATCTCTACTGTCCCGAAAGTGCAGAAGTTGCAGAATAAGCACACATAAGCGCTGGCCGACATGTATAACAAATGCTTGCTCACATTTAGCTTACGTTTGTTTTACGTTAGACCTCATTTCTGTAGGCACAAATAGCTGAACAAGGTCCCAGTCCTGTTCAGCTTGTGCTAGATCGTCCTGCTGAGCAGAGCTTTGTCTGGAACACACACACTCTTCTATTAATACACATTTGATGGATGATATTCGGCTTTTTGGGGTGTCTTACAGGTGTCTTCTCCCTTTGCATTGCAGGTTCCACCGACCATAGCAAGGTTTCTTCCGTGAAGAATATGCTAACGGTATCTCTGTGAAGTCAAAGACCTCAGGAGGCTGTCCATGGGTGCTCCATGGAGGGCCTGATATTTGGGCGCTAGTGAACCTTGGAGGCTATGTCTCTGGAGCTTCAGCCTGAAGAAGCCAAAATCCTCCAAACTCCACTCAGTCCAGCTACAAGTCTGTAGATTATTGAACCTTTATTCTTTTTCAGGGGACTCACGTGGGACGGTGGAAGACTGTTTAAATAAAAAGACTTTTTCGTTTTTTTGTAATGGACTGTTTTAAATGGTCGCCTTTTGATGCCAATGGGGGGCGGGTGGGTGGATTCGGGGGCAAGCATGTGACTCTTTTGAACCTTTTTCCCACACCAGTGTTGGTGCTGTAGTGACACCCCAAATGTTTCTGGGCTCCTACGAAAACTTGAGTTTCATATCAGCTGTATAGATGTTAGTATGAGGAATGGAAATCATGTCTTACCTTTGCAAGGACTATTTATTGTCTGTACAGTACAAGCTTTGGATTTTTAACAAATGACAATGTCTGGTTCTTTTCTGAATGAATGGATGGAAGGATGGGTAGATGATGAATCGATTTAGCCAAAACGTGCTTATACTTAGGTTCACATATTACATTTCTCCTTCAGCTCTCATGGACCAACTTTACAGACACTCCTGATCTGTTGTGCACGTTTGTCTAATCAGTCTCATCTTGTGTTCAGGAGAACTCCAGAATTCATGTCTTTTAGCAGCAGCAAACCTAAGCCACGTATAATAGTCTTACATAAGCGTTCAGGAAGTGTCACTGTCCTTGAAGACAACATGAGAAGTCATTATTTCCATTGACACACACACACACGGAGCTACGAGGGGGGAAGATCTGGCTTTAGTTTTACAGTTATTTCTGAAGCGCTCATTTAATTTTTGTGAATAAACACGGATTAAATGTTTGGCCGGGTGACCGTAAGGTTATATTTTAAGAAGTCACAGCTTTTCCATCATGACAGAGTAGCTGCTGTATGCGGGCCAGCTGAAAGCAGGTCAGTGGTGTCGGTTGATGGAGAGAGCGCACTAATCACCTTACAACAATGCCACGCGATTTCCCTTTGACGATAAGGAAAAAATGTGAAGATAGAAAAAGGGGCTGAAATTAATGAACAAAAGAATATTTACATAGACATTACACAACAGAAGTTGGTAACACTTTACTTTGGCCTTTATATATAATGCATTATTAAAGTAGTTTGAATGCACCAATTATGCACTGTATAATGCACCTTATAATGCATTGTGTGAGCCTATGAATAATTGTAACCACAGTTAAAATACATTACAATACTGTTATACTGTTACACCTTTAGAAAGTAGAATACATTAAAACAAATGTAAAACAAACCTTTAAATAATATAATGCATTTTAACTTTGGTTACAATTATTTATGAAAAAACGGCGTTAATTATCAATACCTTTATAATGCGTTACGAATAAAGGATTTAAGTGCTTTTAAGTGTTACTAGTGTTAAGTCTTGCTAGTCATTTACTAGTCATACCAGGAAATTAATTTTGCAGGCTGAAATTGATTTTGGACATCGGAGACAGCTAACTCCACTTCCAGAATAACAATTTACAAATAATTTACTCACCCCATTGTCATCCAAGATGTTCATGCCTTTCTGTCTTCAGTCATAAAGAAATTATGGTTTTTGAGGAAAGCATTTCAGGATTTTTTTCCATATAATGGACTTCATTGGTGCCCCAATTTTGAACTTACAAAATATAGTTTAAATGCAGCTTCAAAGGGCTCTAAACGATCCCAGCCAAGGAAAAAGGGTCGTATCTTTCCAAAAAAAAAAAAAAAAGACCAATCGTTTCGCTAGATAAACTCTCTGGCCCTCCCATAGACAGCAATGTAATTAGTAATTAACACGATCAACATCCAGAAACGTAGCAATGAGTTCGGTAAAATAATCCATGTGACACAAGGGGTTCATCCGTAATTTTACGAAGCTATGAGAATACTTTTTGTACACAAAGAAAATAAAAATAACGACTTTATTCAACAATTCAACAATTTTGGAGCATGTCCCCTGAACGCAAACGACATTTTCTACATTTATTTACACTTTGATTTGAAAGAAAACAACGTATCCGTGTGTTGCGGCTGACAAAAGCATATTCTGTTTGTGTTCAGAGAATACTGTCCAAAACGCTGCTACGGTGATGTGGAGGAGACAAATTGTTGAATAAAATTGTTATTTTTGTTTTCTTTGCATACAAAAAGTATTCTCCTAGCTTCGTAAAATGGCCCCTGATGAAAAAACCAGCATATGCTGGTAAGTATGTCTTGATGATGGGATGCTGGTTAGGTATGTTTTGATGCTGGTTTATGCTGGTCCTTTGCTGGTTTATGGTGGTCCTTGACCAGCAACATGACCAGCATAAACCAGCAAAGGACCAGCATCAGAGAGCAGTCAGAATGCATCAAAAATATCTTAATTTGTGTTCCAAGGACAAACACAGCTTTATGGGTTTGGAACTAGATGGGGGTAAGCGATTAATGACAAAATTTTCATTTTGGGGTGGAGTAACCCTTCAATGATCTATAGGCTACAACAAAATTCCTACCTTGAAATGTGTCCTCCGAAGGCAGGATTTTCCAGTTTTTGGATTCAGCCTGTATCCACCTTATTCTTAAACATGTTTGCACTATACAAACCAGTCTGTTCATATTTAAGATAAAACATTAAAAAAATATGGTAAGACACACCAATCTGCAATATCAAGCAGCAAAACGAGCTGTTTTGCACAGCTAAGAATAGCTGGAAGCCAGACCCATAAAATGTACAAATGGCCGCACCCACACTTACAGGAAAAATAAGTTGGATAAACCTGTAAGGAAAATTACAAATACCCCAATTTCAGCTACATTACTGTAGCCAACATTCTTCAGAATATCTTCTTTTGTTTTCCACAGAAGAAAGAAACTACAGGTTTGCAACAACTTGAGGGAGAGTAAAAGATGACTACTCTATCCATTTTAAAATTAAGCATTTCTCATTAAGTTTCTTCCAATACCAAATTATCTGATCTGTGCTGTCCACATTCATTTTTTTCGAAAAGTTTCATTTGTCGAATTTTATTCTCCTAAAGAACATTTTGATAGAAACAGCTAATACTTTTCAAACTGTGAGTATAACATTTCTTGTTTGACTGTTGTTGTCAGTAAGGTTATATATTCAAAATATGTTTAATATATTACATAGACAAGTGATCAAATAAGTCTGCATGGTGTCCTACACAACTGACGAAATCGGCCTAGTTCACAGAGAACATTTCTGATTGGGTATTTTTCAAAAAAGAATGAAAAAAAAAATCTCCTCTCAACGTTTTTTTTTCTTTTTTGTTGGGGCTGGAACAGAGACAGGTGTGTTTCTCACGACACCTAATTCACTTGTATCTGTCAGATAATGGGAACATTTTGTGCATGCTTTACCAAAACACCTTTAATGACTAATAGAAAATGATTCACATTTAAGGAGCTGAGGGCTTTCTAATTCTAATTGAGCTTTTTAGTATTATGTTCCAGACAACTCAAAGGGAGAACATGACTGCTTGAAAATGACATGAAGTGCATTGTAGCTTTTCCAGGATGGCATTCATTGCTCCCTGTGGTGAAGGCAGATTAGTGCCAATGGCACACTTAGACACGCAAACACTGTTTAGTGCAATTTTCCTTTGCAATATGAAATGTGTAATTTTGAACAGTGGCAATTTCAAGACCTTTAGACTTACCACTCCCAAAAATGACTCAATCTCTATAGTTCATATTAGGAGATCTTGAAACTCATGCTTATACATTTACGTTATTACTGTTGTATACTATACAGGTTTAAATTAGGCCTCTTCACTGCAGGAAAAATCAACCACATGTCTGTCTTGTCAAGCAGAGAGTTTTATAACATTTGTATAACATACAGTGTATAATTGACAAAGCTACCTTTGTGTCAGATCATCACTGGTTGTGTAAGAGCATCAGATGTGTTCGCACGCATTATTTTATCTATTCCCAGTAGGGCTGTGTTTGCATAAGATCCACAGGTCTGCCAGCAGAACAGTATACATTCAGCATGTTGATGACAGTATTCACAGCAGGAAAGGTGCAAGGAGTGACTGACACAAAAAGCTCAGAGATGTAATGATAGACGGCTTGTCACAACGTGACCACGTCTTTAAGTTAATGACAAAACCGCAAATTGTAAATGTAATATATGGGATTAGGTTCTCTGAACAAGACATGATGAATCCAGTTTAAAATTGCTCTCATAAATATGACAAGATCTGCATCTAATCTCTTTTATATGGCTATTGCGCTTACAATCTAGTTATTTACATGACAGCCCTGATTATTAATATTAATGAAGGCATTTAAAGCTCATGCATAAGAGATTAGCTCCTTAACTGGGTCAGTCTCCTTTCATCGGAAGAAATGGATGCCTGAGCCACTAAAGCAGCTGGTTAATATTTCTCTGTAAGGCCAATGAAACACAAACAAAGCTGCTGATCCTGCTTGCAGATCCCATTATTAAATGTCTTTGTACTCAAACTCATTTTTATCTTGTGGGAAATATCAGAAAACAAACAAATTTGTCATATAATGTCTTGATTAATTTCTGTTTGTATAAAACAAGACAAAACAAGGCAAAGAAAACACTACACTGTGGGATTTTCTCTTTCATCTTGTAGGAAATCCTTGTCAGAAAGTCTACAATAGGGTATAAACAAGGAACAAACCAAGATTAGTTCATCTCACAAATTTGTCATACAGTATTTTTAAAAGAAGCTGCCCATTATAAGCAATGACTATGAATATATTATAGGCTGCACATTGTGCAACATTAATATCTAGATAAAAGGTAAGCCTATAAACTAAGTAAGAAAAGGTATACTAAACAGTTTTATGACACAAAATTTATGGTCAAAATCTTTTTTTTAGTATGTGAGCTTTTGTACTTCCTCTTAATAAATACATACATAGATGTGTGGAACATACATACATAAAACATACATAAAATCATGTTCCTTGCCATTTATTGTCCCATTGATCCTTCATATTGTTCCACCAGTGTGGAAATCTGAGAAACCGTAAATCATTTGATTTATACAGTGTGTTTCAGATTGTATACATCAGTTTTTGTGTACATCATGTCTTTTTTCCCCTAATCAAAAATGTAAGAACTGAGCTTACGAATTTCCTCCTAAAGATTCACAGCACCATCTAGTGTTTGGTCACAGTACTGGTTAAAATCAGAGACGCTCTCTTAACAACTCAGTTTATGATTATGTATTGTTATACATAACGAAAGAAAAACAAAAGTGTCATAAATTTTAAATTTGACAAGCATATCATTAAAAAAGAGGACAATAACTCTGGATATAGCGGTGATGATTCGCGTACTTTTGTTTAGTTATTGCAATAGCAAATGCTGCTAGGATGAATAATCTACATCAAATAGAGCATTTCAAATATGCACCGGAACTGTCAGGTTGTGTGTCAAAGGTGAAGGTGAGCTCATAGTAGTTTTGTTTTTGGTTTAAAGATATTTTTAGACCTTCTGTCATGTGCCCTTACAGCTGTACTGAGTCAGAAGCACATTGATTGCCTTCCTCAGATGCCATTAGCAGGAGGTCGGCCTGAAGAAATCTCTGTCGGTGAAAGATGAGTGCTAACGCAAGGAAATAAGAAAAGTATCACTCATATTTATTGTCCTGTAAATATGCAAATTTCAAAAACATAAATAACCTTGTTTTTCTTTATTTGTTGAGTAACATGCAAGAAAAATTGAATCAGAAAAAAAAAGAAGAAAGAAAGTTGCTAAGTCAGCTTGTGCTACGTGATCCCTTTAAAAGTTTTTTTCAGAAGCTCCAATGCAGCAGTCCCGAGTGGGCCAAAATTTCATCACAGTCCTGTTAAAGTCTGATCTCCAGTTATGCCCTTGTTTTATGTTGTATTTCATTTGATTTGAAGATCCAATACTATTTAATTTGAAATATAAACAAAATCAGAAGAAATTAGGATGGAAGCAAACACTGTATATGTATTTCACAGCATTGTATATGCAATCTCTAGTGGAGGGTCAAATGAAATGCACCAGGCTATCTTCACACTCTCTGGGGACCGTCAATTTGTATGTCTGGCAGGTCAGTTTATAATTACATTCACCATTGTTGTCCCAGTACTCAGATCTTCTGACCCGGTAGCAGATGGCAAATTGTAGCATGGCACCTGGTTGCATAATGAAAGGTGGGACGGGCAGGTGAAAACGAAACACATCTGACTCTGGATCAGGAACATCTCTGTGAATGGTGGACATCCAGCTCGCTTTACTCTCAGCACTGCTCTTCCAATCTGTAAACGTGTATCGTACCAAAACCTCTTTCTCATAGGCCAAGTTCAACACTTGCACAGTTCCAAAAATTCCCAGCTCAGAGCAAAACACTTGCTCTAGGCAAACTCGCTGCTGGCACAAGCGTTTGAGGAATCCAGACTCGGCACTCATATTGTCAGGGAAGGATGGCTGGAAGTAGGGTAGGGAGAGCTCCAGCTTTTTCCTGGAGGCCAGCTCTGAGCTTGCCAGCAGTCTTGTGATAACGTGGACTGGCACCAGTGGGTCCTCACTGGCTTTGAAGAACTTAACATCTTCCAGTTCCAACCCTAAGGAATCTACAAAGCGGACCTGCATGTTCCTGCAGGTATTCTCTTCTGAGGAGGATGAGAGGGATTTAGCCCGTCTTCTCATGATGGGTTTTGGCTCTGGCTCACAGGACTGTCTGCGCTGGACAACGGGCTCCTGAGAAGGACCTGGTTTTGGGCTGGGTGGACGTATTGCCACTGGGGTCCTTTGTGAGGGTGGTTTGGGGTTGTAGATGTCTCGAAGATAAAAGGTCTTAGCGGGTCTAGATACTTCACTAAAACCACTTGTGAAATGCAAGGCAGGTCCTGATCCATGCGGATGGGATTCCATTCTCTCTGCACTTTCTATTAGCAATAAAGGAAAAACAAATTGTCAACACACAAAGTAATGTAATACCACACCTGAAGATATGTTTTTGTGACATCCTATTGTTCTATTGACAGACATTTTTACAAACCATTACAAACCATGGACCACTAGTATCTGACCATAAAGTGTGCAAAACTTCTTCTCATTTTTATTTTTTGTCAAATGATTTGCAGTGTTAACAAAAATACATTCAAACATTTTAAAATGTTCCATAAAGTGTGCACTACCTATTAATTTTTTAATAATTTTCTTCAGTAGCTTGTGCTAATATTAACAATAAATGACAAAAGAAATCTTAATGCGTAACATTTCATAGCTGTATATAAACAAAAAAGCATTTTGTTGACAGTGAGCTTAAGGGTGCTCATTTTTCTCTACATCTGGCAACAGATTCTTACCTTACTGTAGGTTGTGAGGAAATAAGTACAACTCACGAAGAACGCCTTCGGGATATGCAGTTTAAACTAATACACAAACAAATTATTATCTTTAAAGTGGAGAAGACCCTCCTCACCCAGTGTGGTTGTAATAACATACACGGCGATCAAGCGCCTATGACATTTAACTACTCATCCCATGGGAGGCGTAAGTTAGTCTGAGCTACCACACCGACGATTATTATTAGACCACCGTATGAGATAAGACATTCTCACGTCCTGTCTATAAACAATGCATAGCGCTAATATTTCAATAAGATCTCAGTCAGTCTCGATGCCCCAGAACATTTGTGAATAAAAGTCGCGACAGTCTAAAACGGTCTCATTAGTCGACGAATTTGTCTTAAATAGCGTGCTTCGGGTTGTGTTTTTGTCACGTCGCGTCGCTCGCTTACAGCGCACATAGGGTCTCAGACATATTTACAGTATCATGTAGCCTACACTTGGTGAGCCTGAGCCTGTGACATTGTTGACTACATTTCCCACACAACAATGCGCCCTCCAGCATCCACACAGCTGGAATACACGCCTGCGTAAATATCCTCATTTACAAGCTTCAGACAATTAACCCCATATCGATTAGTGTACCTCATGAAACAGAATCAAACAGACCGTCTAATTTGACCGATGCATCTCATTACAGACAGGCTGATCCGGTCGTCGCTAAATTATTTAGGACAGAACGGTACAGATGCACCGAGGATTAAAGGGAGCAGTGCGAGAAACAGTCGATTGATCGTGGGAGTAAACCTGACATGATCAAGAAAAAATGGATATGCCTTCAAATCAAAAGACTCAGTGGAGGCAATACAAGAGAATCCATCCATTCTAGGACATCCAGGCTGCTTTGAGAAATGCCAGTGATGGGAACGGTCTTACAGGAGAGCACTGTGCATAATAGTCAGAATAAGCTGCGTTCGTTTGATAGAACAAAAACTAAAGCTTTGGGACATGCACCAAGGTAAGAATAAATAACCTTATTTAAATTAAGGTCATGGTTTATTAACCTGCTAGGTCATCCATTTGGAAGCAGCTTGGATCTTTAAAATGTTAACCAAATTCTCGCTGCTTTCAGTTGGGCTTTACATTTTCCATCATCTATTTATTTCTAAACTGATGTTAACCAACCTCACTTTTTTTCACTGAAAGCAAGAAAACCACAAAGGCACCTTTGCATCCACCAATGAATAATGGCATCAGCCTATCATCTGAACCTGTGAGTACTCAACAGCAATGGTTTATGTGTGAACTTTATTTAAAAAAAAAATAGTAATTATCTAATGCAATGAGAACAATTAAATGGAATAGATTTTGAAAATACAAGTATATATTAAGTATATGATGAGAAGTGTAAGCACTGTTTTTCTCATGTCTACAGGACTCTCAGCAGAGATTAAGAAGGACAAGACCTGACAAAATGTTGATCATGGCAAACCCCACAGACAGGTTAGAAAATAATTTGGAACAAAAAAAGCTCATTTGAGATTTAAAAAAAAAATAATAATAAGTAATAATTGCAAAGTACAAGCGGCTCCAGTAAACAATGGCACAAGTACATAATTATTTTTGTACAAATTGCCAATACATTTACAACCTTTTCCTTTGGTTCCTCAAGGCAACAAAACACCAAGATCAAATCTCATGCAATGTCCAAAAATGGACAGAAGGAGAGACGACAAAGACAAAACAGCCAAGGTGCAAAAGAGAGTAGTGGCAGGGGTAAAAATTCAAGTGTAAGGCCTGTTTACCCTCATTCTCATCCTCAAGTTCAGAGAGAAGACTTGTCAGAGTGCAAAACTGAAGGCGAGGACTGTACACTACAAAGTAAAGATGGAGAGGAGGACAGTGCCAGTGACCTCTCGGACTCTGAAAGATATTCTGCGCTTCCCGCTCAAATCACTCCTCCTGACCTCAACCTTCGTGCAGAAGTCATAGATCCGTCTGACTTTCATTCCTCGAGATCTTCTTGTCGAGGGCACAACAAGTTCAAAGGCAGCTATCCAGATTTCTTACCACCTCCTTTCAATTCTTGGAGTCTACAGCAGTTAGCAGTGTACTTAAACACAGAAGGGAAGGGCATTCCTCGTCCCAAGCCTGTTGGGCAGCTTGAGAAATACTTGGACCGGCTATTGCAATTGGAATGGCATCAGACCCAAACCGTCCAAGAAGACAGCAGCAAATCCAACGCCCAAGTACCCAAAGGTCGCCATTTGCCTCATTCGTCTTCTCATCTCAGTCTCAGCTCTCCTAAATGTATCCTCCAGTGCCAGCGTGCGTTCCCTTTGGCATTACTGTCCTCTTTGGCCAGGGCTCCCACCCTTCAGCTTTCAAGCTGTACCTGTCCACACTGCCAGAGTCTATATCCAATCTTGAATGGCACATGTCGCTCTTATGCCTACCACCACCACACAAGGCTGAGTCCACTTCTGGAGAAGAAAGGCCAGGCCTCAGGTTTGCCTAAAAGGAGCAGCAGTGAGAGTAGGGCTCATCAGCTGGAACCCAGACACCGATCTCGTGAGCACAGACTCAGCGACCCTCTGAACGAGAGTAGCCACTTGAGGCGCATGCAGGCTGTCGGTAACATTCGCAATCCTGTTGGTTCCACATACAGTGTTGACCAAGTTTCTTTTACAGCTACAACAGCCAGCAATGCCAGTATTGGTGGTGTAAAAAAGAGAAGGTCTGGGCAAAGGAGTCATTCCTGTGTGGGTACGAGGGAGGTTGGCTATAGGGCACGAGGACGCAGTGAACAAAGAAAGACATTTGACAAAACACAACAGGACTCAAAACTATCTTGTGCTGTAAGTTCAGATGGTTTGCATAGCTTAAAAGACTCATCGACTAGTCGAGTCAACAGGAGGCAAAAGCATGTTGAATTTGTGACAGAGTAACTGTACTACACTCACTGCCAATTTGTACGCATTTTTACGAGGTGGCTAACTTTCACGAATTCTTACAACCTCACTCCTACTATTTGTTTTTTCAATTTGTCTAGACCCCAGTGATGGGTAAGTTTTGGCGCGGAGTTAGGGGTAAATCATTCGTACGAATTCATAAGAAATGGGGAACTCATAAAATATGAATGGTTTAGCAAAAATCTAAAAAAAAAAAATAAGGTCGTTCGAATTCGTACAGAATTAGGCACCTCATAAAATATGTACGATTTGCCATGAGATCGGGTTGGGAAAGCACTTAAAATGTGTGAATTTCATAGCATTAGATAAGGAAATATAAAACCAAGTCATATTTTCTGAGAAATTTATCGCAGTGGGATTTAGACAACGGATCTCAACATTATTTTAGTGAATGTATGAAGTTAGTTAATCACATTAATTATGTATACACAATATTACACTAACATTTTTCATACAGAGAGTTTAATAATAATTCATAAATCTTCATTTTTCAACATATCTCACTGATTGTTTAAAACCTAACTCTTACTTTACGTGTAAATGCCACTTGTGTTTTTTTTTTTTTTTTTTAATGTCATCTAATGCAGTGACTTTTTTTTCAGTGTGGTTTAGGTGTCCAAATAGTTTTTTTGGATTATTGTATGTACATATTCATCTTCAGTTCAGCACTTCTTTCCATACAAAATCATTTTTGGCTCTTTACGCCTCCTTTGTGCTAAGACTTAACTTAAGTTGTCTTTTAGTAAGACTCTATGCATGCTATATCCTGTGTTTATTTTTATTTAAATCTTATTTTTAGTAATTGTTTAAACAGCTTGCTCTTTATTACTCCATTGTTTGAAATAGCAATATATCTACATTCATTTCTTTAAAGCATCTTTTATCAACAGGTGTGACTGTAATGTTAGGTATTTCTAATGTTAAGTTTAGATTAGAACAGACAATTGTTATTTCTGCATTTGTTCATTTATATGTAAGCAGTGTTTGCACAGATGTTTCAGGTGCGGCAGTGTATTTAATGATAAATTGATGGTTCACTGTTAGCACTGGTTAACCACTCACACTGGAGCAAATCACTAGAGTTTACAGTAACAAATGATATGTTCGAGCTGAAACTTCATGTATCTGCACACCATTACCCTCAACGTGACTGTCCCAGTGAGCACAAGCAATCATCTTACGTTGTATAACTTTTTTTTTTTTCATTTTGTGCCTGATTCATAAGGTGAATGCGATGACCATAAATAAAATTTGTTTTTAAAGCTCTTTACAATCCTCTTGACAAGGGAAGAGTTACTAGGACATGTTTATAATAGCCACATCCAAAGTAATTCCAGATGTTTGAAGGACAGATTCATTTCTTACCAACATTAGCTGCTGTCAGAGTCTTTTGTATGTAAAATAAATGCCTGTAAGTTATTTTTATAAATCAATCATAGAAATTACTTTCAGGCACAAGTCAACTTATTTCTTTTCCATTTAATTTAAAATATTCATAATTCTTTTACTGCTTACTTTAATACTGGTTATTTTAAAAACATAAACACATTGTATAATACATGAAATATTTTCTTTTTAATGTAAATGACTTATTTCAAATTTCATAAACAGTGTTTTTCTCAAATAATTGTTGTGACAACGTGAAAAACTTTAGTCATATTGCTAGATATTTGATTTTAGTGTAATTAGGGTATCACAATATGGCAGGCACAATATGGCAGACATCATTTTATTTATCATTTCATAAAATAATATAACCTAATATATTTATAACAATGATATAGTTTTATGACATTTATACATTTATTTGTTTAAAAAAGAGAAAGTTAAGAAATAATGTTTAATGCCATGTAAAAGAAAAAAAATGTTTTTTTTTTTAATAATCATTTATGATTATTAATAGTCTAAACTGTTTTATATGATCTTAATAACTTTACTAGTTACCCTTGTAATGATATTATACCTCTACCTCCTCATGCAAACAACACATTTTACATTAATAAAAAGACACAAGTAGGAAATTGAATTTGATAATTTCTGAATAATGCCAGTATTGATGAATTAGGAGTTTATGACTGTATGAAGGCAAACACATTTGGCATCATTTGTTATATATTAATTAATTAACTGGTAACTTAATTTAAATTTCAATAAAAAAATAATAATAATAATTCAGTGTTAAATAATGTTTTTTTTTTTTTTTTTTTAGATTAACCAAGATCAATGTCAGGATTAAATTATATCCTGCAGAGAAATTAATTCATCAATACAGATTGTAACAGAATGAGAATAAAAGATTATGACAATTTTTTGTATATAGTTAGTTAGTTAGTGAACGATCACCTTAACTGCCTAACACACTAGCAACCGGCCAATCAGCTAGCCTGTTATTGATAAATTGTGCAGTTAAATTGGAACATACTTTAATATCAGTAATTTTAGTATTTTTTTATAATGAGCCACTTTCAGGTTTTTTTTAATTTTTTTTTATAAAAGTATCTTTAAATATAACGACTGGATATTTTACGTTGTGGAACTCACAGGGTAGGAACAGTTATGTGGCCGCTTGCAGACGGAACTGAATCAAACAGAACTTGTTTCCGTGATCAGTAGGGCATGTTTTTTCCAGCGCACAATATACAGACTCAAGCATGGACGAGGGAGCACAGCAAATACTGGAGTATTTAACTGAGGTAGAAGTTGCTGCAGAAGATATTCTTAGTGACAAGCAACAGGTATCTTTGAATGATAAATGTAGTAAATTGTAGTCAAACATACAATAAGACAATTCGCCTAAATAGTGTTAATAACATCCGCTTGAATATTGACAGATCGTGGATCTGGATTTGCGGAGAAACAAAAATCGAGAAGCACTCAGCGCTTTACGAAACCATTCCCCAAACGGCAAGTACAAATACTGTGTTGTAATAATTTTAAGATATGCATTACATGAGATCTCATTAATATTGCCTCATTAATATATATAATATATTATTATTTATTTTATTTTTTAATATTTTGCTTTATTGTTGTTATTGCACGCTTGCTGTTCTTGAATACACTGTACCTTCTGTATTTATATGCTGCCTTGTTTTACTAGAGGCATTTTCATTGGTCAACATATGAATATATTATTCATAGGTGTAATGTGTAGGATGAAGATGAGACACTACAGGCAAAATAATTGAAATAGTTGTTGTGAACTGATTCACAAGTCATTCTCATTCATAAAGCAATGTTTAAGTCTTTGGCTTATTAACCCTCTTTACCACTGAAATTTTGAAAATGTTGAATTGGGGTGTTTATAAAAGATGTTTATGTATTCATGTAATTAGTGTCTTTGTTTGCTAAACATTAACTATGTTATGAAAACTAAGAGGCCAATTTTTATATTTTATAGCTGGGTCCCAGGAAGCGATGCATGAAACCATTTGCATTAACACCTTAATATTTTGCATTTAGAGCATAACATTATTTAAAACATCTGTTGAATGCTGATTTGATGCCTCTGTACATTTACTTTGCACACAACAATAAAATTTAATCCAATCTAATTTAGATAATGTGAAGGTGTGTTTTGGAAATATGTTTATCAAATTCCCTCAAGAGAGTACCAGATCCATGATCCTTAAAGGTGAGTGTGCTTTCTTCAACCATATTTTTGTCTAAATAATATATTCTCTGTGTTTACTTGGCCTCTTGTTGTTATATTGTTCCCAACAGACCAAGACCAGCTTGACAAGGAAATAAGTGAGCTCCGCAAACAGCTAAAAGCAAAAGTAAATCGCCTCAATGACTTGCAAGGTAGAGTCGCTTTATCTGTCTGACTCATTTATATTTTGTCACATATGGACCAGTTTGGAGTAGACATCACAGTGATGTCACTTGCAGCTGTGCGTGCATAGTGGTGGCAGAAAAACACTGGTAACAAGTGGAGTGAAACAGGTAAAATTCATGGAATAAGAGAAAAAAAACAAAACAAATGCCTTTTGTGCCTTTTAAAGGAGAAGTCCACTACCATTACAAAAAATGACAGATAATGTACTCACCCCTTGTCATCCAAGATGTTCATGTCTTTCTTTCTTCAGCCATAACAGTCTATTCCTGAAATGTTTCACTCAAAAAAACATCATTTCTTTACGGCTGAAGAAAGAAAGACATGAACATCTTGGATGACAAGGGGGTGAGTACATTATCTGTANATTTTTGCTCTGGAAGTGGACTTCTCCTTTAATGACAGAATCGGGATGCAAATAATTTTTAGAAAATATTAATGATTACAGTTTTCACGTAATACGTAATATTCACATATTCTATATCTATATCGAGTTTATATCAGGGAAAAATGCCATAGCCAAGGGGAAAAGAGAGAATGACGAGTTGTTTTTTCTCGTAATTGCGAGAATAAAGTCTGAATTTTGAAAAATAAACTATAAATCTTTTTTTTTTAACTCTTTTATTCCATGGCTCAATAGACTGCTACTTAAAAAAGTGTCATTTTCTGCAACCAGATAAGCTCCACCCACAAAAAATGTCATCGCTGTTTGCAAACACTGAATTGGTCTGTAAACCTTTTCTTTAAGTCAGAGTATGTATCTACAGAGTAACCCTATATTTACCACCAATGTCAAAAACATGTTGGGTTGCTGTCATAAATTATTAGTAGATATCAGAGCATCTAATCTTTTCTGTTTTGAATTGTTTCTTGCACAGGTAAGCCTGAACTCAGGGGATACAACCTTTCTCCTCTGAGCAGTGATGAGGTTAAAGCAATTAACAGCCTCCTTAAGAAATAATGTTGAACACGACAGCTGCTTTGAACCTGAGCTCAACATTTGGACTGGAGTGTTACCTGTGCATTGGAGCATTGAATTGTCTGCAAGCAGTTGGTGACTTTGCAGACTCAGTAGAATAACTTTTTGGTTGACTTTTGGTGACTGTCTCGCACAGTCTGTCTGTTCAGAGAGTGGCTGTTGAAGAGAGTAAGCCAAAAAGCCACTACCACAATATACAGCCTGTATTTTCGTACTTCACAAGTTCTGTTCTAAATGGCAGGCAAACAAAATTGTTGTACTTTTGAATTCAATAAAGTGTCTGTCAAAGTCTGAAAACAAATTTCTGCCGTAATTATGTGTGATTTATATGCTGTAAATGAAAAATGGATTGTTTCTGCTCAATAAATTAAATGTTTCATCACTGATTTTTCACTATACATTTGTTGTGCTTTTTCCCATTGTTTCCTCATGTTGCAAACAAGGGGTTAATATTACACTGACCACTTTATCAGCAGATAATCTTTGTCCAATAGTTTGTTGTGGTATGAAAGAGAAGGCATGGAAGTGGACATATGGAATTTAAAAGGAAAAGTTCTTAGAAAACAATCTTAATGATCCATACAATCAGTTCTATAGAGAAACTAACCAATGTTGTCCAAATACTTGGACTACCAGTCAAATTGCTATGCAACAATTGCAAATAGCGATGATAAATCATTTCCCTCTTACCTATGCTGACTATTTCTGATTGGAAGGAAAATAGTCTCAACCCTGTCAGGTTCTCTGACTCTAGGTGGCAGTGTTTCTTTATTTGTAGTTTATGTGTTGTTGTTGCAGTGTACTTGTGTTCACAGTAATCATTTAATAGACAGATGGTCACTGTAAAACTCTCCACTCTATTGTTTTGAGATGATCTAAAATAAGCGAAATGAGACTTTTAAATGAAAAGACGGGTCAGTGACAAAACATTTAAGCATTACTAATTAAACAAATAAACAAAAAAAGCAGTTTAAATGAAGTGACAGGAAATGCTTTGTGGCAAAGGAATGTTTGCCAGATTGCGTGCTGTGGTACAGTCCTGGATGCAGTCCAGTGTGATGAATTTATGAGTCAGATGAGGTGGGAAACAGAAGTCTGTTCTCACTTATATAATATCCAAACAAGACATTCCACTAGAGGAGAACGACATGTGAAAACACATTCAACAGGTTCATAACATACAGTTATGCAAAGCCGCCTAACGTTACAGTATGTGCAGAAATACTGCTGTGATGTTTAACGATAAAGATTTGTTCTTATGACCGGTGCGTGGTTGCTGTGACACAGAGGTCTTCACAGTCCCGTTAAAACACAGGAAGACAAATCATCTCTCGTGCATACAGTCATAATGATCGAATAGCATTGTGTTTGTGCAGAGATGAGTCAAAGCTGAGACTGTCTGTTCCTGCTTTATTTGTGCCTCATCATTACAAACATATAATTTAAACACTGCATTTGCCAGAGGGGAACTTTGAATAGAAGCCTGCAACAATTTAATGTCTGTATGTCCATGACTCAATATCTACAGACCCAAATTCTGAATAGCTTGAAGAAAATGCTCAGCTGTCTACAAAATGCTTCTTAAAAAAATTAAATGAAAAGCATGTTTTTTTTTTTTTTAAATAAGATGGCAATACAGTTGTCTCGCAGTAAATGTTTTATTGAGTTGTTGTTGCAGGCATATTGTTGCTTTTGGCTGTTAAATTATGCAGTAACTTGCATTCATATTTTTCTTGTGAGAGCAGGAGCAGACTGTAATCAACAGTTCTGTCAAAACTTTGACAAGTAAATTACAAATCAATTCAACAGCTTCCATACAGCTTGCTTTGGACTTGTCTGTTACTTTTCTTTAGTGGTTAAGAGCTAGACAGCTTCCTGCTCACCTGAGAAACCCTGCTGTTATTAGTTTATGAAGAATGTAAAATTCGGGCCAAACTAAAGACTTAAACTGAAGAGTCCTTTTCTATCTCAGTACTTGTGAAAGTGGAGTCCATTAAAATGCTTTAGAACTTGACTGGCCTACACAAAGCCTCACTAAACACCTTTTGGATAAATGGAAACAGTGACTTTAAAGGGGTCATCGGATGCTAAGTTCACTTTTACATGTTGTTTGAACATTAATGTGTGTTGGCAGTGTATGTACAAATCTACCCTATAATGATAAAAATCCACGCAGTGGTTTTTAATTAATCTGTAAAAATAACATTCCCTTTTTCAAATCAACCCATTCTCAGATGTCTGTCGGTGTGGCGTCACACCCACAGAGGCCGCTCCCACGATAGTTGATTGACATGAGCGTTTTACCTCAGATCAGATCTTTGTTTCGATGCCGGAGCAGGGATGTAAGTTAGACAATATCTGACTTATGAGTTAGACAATATCTAAAGCTCCGATTGTGATCTGAGCCACTGAAGATGCAGTAAATTATGTTTGTTTGTGAAGGGAATGCGCCTCCCGATCTACATATATCCCTCTATGTTCGCGCGAATCATTCATGATCCACCTTCACTTACAGCAGAAGTGAGTATAAGGGTTTTTTTTATAAATCTTTGCGATCGCCTTTCCTAATAATGTGCTAGTTAGCAAGTTTAGAGGCTAAACGCGGCTAAAGTAAACAGGCGTCACTCCACAGAGAGAAGAGAGGGGCGGGGTGAGCAGAGCTCATTTGCATTTAAAGCAGCCTCGACCAGAATGAGACAATTTTGGTAAGGTAAAAAGAGTATTGTTTTGCACTACCATTGAGAATTTTTAACTAAAGTATATTATAGACTTTTCATTAAGACCCTAAAGAATCATATCAACTTGTGGAAAATGGGCATCCGATGACACCTTTAATACTCTGTTCCCAAATAAGTTTTATAAGGTGCTAAACCATGATTTGTTTTTCAGATATAAAATGTCCTTTTTACATAGTACAAAGTATGCGTGAATCTGTGACTACAAGATCGTTATATACAGATTCTTCTGATATTAACATGCTCAG
>JAHKKF010515416.1:76642-107723 GCA_019740295.1 Labeo calbasu
GACAGCACAGCAGATGTTGGAGTGTTGGAAGATAAAGTTCTTCAGGACCTTAGCAGTATATCCTATGAAAAAACATGTTGCTGGGTCTGATATATGGACTAAACATGAACTCCTGAAATCAGGTACACATTTGGAGTACTGCAGAAGTTATTTCTGGAGCCAGCTCCTGTTCCTGGATTAAGGTTTGATTGGTTACCTTTATATGCCAATTAGAAAATGACAGTAGTTTAATATTTCTGTAATTTTGTAATGTGGTTGTAACTAATTGTTGCTCTTGTTTAACAAATACACTTGATAATTTGTGACATCTTGTCTTTTGTGATTCATTGCAAAATAATCACACAAAAATGCTTTGTTGAAGGGAGTAATGCACAGGCAAGGGGGAAAAAAACTGTCAATGTCTGTTGCATTAATTTTGTCACTGTGGCACTGAACACGCATTTAGGAAAAACTGTATAAAAGAGGGTGCAGAAGACTCTAGAAATGCTTTACAGAGCTTCTTGGCTTCATTGTTTCTGATATTAAAATCTATCTTTTGGCATCAAAACTCCAAGACTTTGAGAGTGACTTCTCACAGCAACAGCAGAAGCCACCACATCACCTGCAGAGTTAAAAATGTGGGATGACATACATTTTTATTTCCAAGAAGCATGGTATCTGCCAGAGTACCCCTTAATTTCTTCCTCGTCCTTTCTGTGAAAAGCTGAGTTAAAGCTTCTGAGGTTTGTGAACTATTTTACTTGCCATTGACACAATTATAGAAAATTTATTCTTACGTCTACAATTTAGGTGACTGTACAAGTCAGGGAGATGAAAAGTTAAAACACTCTCAACAGTAGTTTTATACACAGGTTGTAAGATCTGCTGACTAACACAGAGGCCACTGAGTTGTCCGAGGAGATACTGCAAGCATCTCTTGAAAATGTACTCGGAGAAGCTGACCTGAGAGTCCAGATTTGTACGAAGGTATTTAAAGTTTACCACTATTTCAACATGTCGGTCTTCAAGATTCAAAGGTCTTAGTGTGAGTCAGACAGGCAGCTTCACATAAAGGGTCTGTTTTCTCAAGGAGGCCATGTTGTTGTCAGCATACTCAAAACCGTCTAAAGTGTTTCAGCTTGATCATAAACTCAGTGCTGAAAAGGGAAAAGAGTACAGTGCTCTCTCTGACACAGACCCTCAGTAGACATCAGGACAGAAAGTTTCTGAGCCACTTATAAAACCCTGTCATATCCTTTAGGATGCATAATGTTTGTGTATTAAGCAGAGTCAGCACAGCCTCTGTGTCTCTTATATGTGAATTGGAGTGGATTCAGCATAGTGGCCACAGTGGAAATCTTATGGCTTCATGGTTTTACACAATATCAAGGTTATTGCAAAATGCCAAAAATTATCTGCATGCGTGTGCCTGTTTGGTTAAATGCTCATCTATCTAGGTCTTCATTGGCCACAGAAGTAATTCAGGAGATTGGCAATATGCATTTGAATGTCCCATCACTGCAAAAATGGCTTATTTTACTTAGTATTTGTGACATGTTTCTAGTCAAAATATCTAAAAATTCTTAATTCAATATGCATTTACTAGGTAAGCAAAATAACATTAGCTATTTAGTCTTGTTTTAAGCAAAATGAACTTAATTTAGTTTTTTTCCACCTGGAAACAAGTAAAATATTCTTAAAACAAGAGTATTTTACTTACCCCACTGACAGATAATTTTACTTATTTTAAGCAAAATTAATTTATTTTTTTACCCCTGGAAACAAGACTAAATATCTAATGTTGTTTTGCTTATCTAGTAAATGCATCTTGATTTAAGAATTTTTAGATATTTTGACTAGTAACAAAAGACAAAAATGCTAACAAGCCTTTTTTTTGCAGTGATCAAGTACAATTTAAGATTTTCTTTTTAAACAAAATTTAAACATATTTTACCAATTTCAAACCACATCAGTCTTAATAACTACTATTAATTTAGTATTTAATCATTTATAAGTGATATATAATTGTCAATGAAGGCTGGTAGTGAAAACTCCTTATATTTAGGTGTGCATAATTATTAGGTACATTTCCTTTTACAGCTAAAATGACAGATGAAACAGTGGAGAAGAAAAGCCTGTGTTGACTGCAAAGGAATTAAGGTGAAGAATTAGGTGTGAAACCATCAGAAACCATTTAGTCTCCAGCACCACCATTTTCCAGAACTGAAACCTACCTGGAGTTTCCTGAAGTACAAGGTGTCAGGATCTCAGATACTTTGCTTGGGTAAAAAAAGCTTAAAAATGACCCTCACCTAATAAGAATAACATCCTGAAGTGTTGTGAAATATGTAAAGGCTGACTGTGAAGAGACTGACTCTTAAAGGACCAGCACCACATCCTCTTGTACCACTCTTTTAAGAATTTATCTTTCAGAATCTGTAACCCAAGTTTTTGGAGTTAATTTTTAGTTCATCTCTGTACTGGTCTTTATATTAAAAGTCTCGACCATCAAATCGGGACAGTTTTCTGTCTTTAAATGGGACTTCGCTGTTGACCTACTCTCCATCTTCCATTAATGTTGTGGTTGTTTCACAGGCACCTTTTATTACTGCTGACACATGAAGAAAAGCAGCAATTATATTTTAGCAATTTAAACAACAGAGAGTGATAGTAAGGAAAAAGCAATGCTACATGGGCATTCAAATGCAAATCACTCAGCAGCACGGCAGACAGGAACCGGAACAGCAGATTAACGTCTTTTTTCTTGACTGTATGTCATAATCTTTACTGGGTATTTACAATTTACAGAATGATTTGCATTCTACCCATTCAAAAGCTGGATGTATTTAAGGTCAGTGTTTAAAGATGCATAACTTGCTGTAAATACCAAAAAGAGAAACTGAAAACAGGTAATATGGTTTTCACTAACAACTCTCATGTGATTTCCTTCAACTGAAATAAACTTGGAAACTCTGAAATGTGGGTAAAGAGGTGTTTATATTGAATATGTCTTTTCTATTGTCTTTTCAATAGCGGATGTGGCTCTCTTGTGAATACACGTTGTATGTATGTTGAAGCAAGAGTCTACCTTCTTGCAATTTTCATTTTGAGTGAACTTACCCTTTAATAATCAGTCAATGTCCATGCAAATAAAGAAAAAAACAACTTTTTTTTTTAGCTTTTCCAAATATGGAAAAAACTCTGTGGAGGAAGTGACAGAATCAGCACTGTGGATGAGTGAAGTTTTGCGTGAGGCAGAGGTCAATATTAAAGCCTCACAAAAAAAAAAAAAAATTAAAAAAAATTAAAAAAGCTTCTCTCCATTCATCAAAGCTTTTAAAGTGGTGTGTAGGCAAAATGTGAACAGTCAACAATGTAAAGGTGGGAAACTCGAACCAAACTACTTGGGGCCCCTTTTCTATTGTTGCACTGGAGGGAAAGAGTGCTGATCTTCAGAACAAAATGGGTCTGAAGTCACAAATAGTTAACACTGACCATTTGAGGCTCTATTGTGAAGAGACCCTAAAGGTCTTAACTGACCAGGGCAAAGAGTTAATAAATGAGGCAAGTTTTATGTGAAGATAACATCCATAAAATAAGGCTTCATTTTTTTTGTCTGTGTAGTTGTTTTTCTTCTTATGTAAATGGTGATTATTTTTTTACATAGTCTCAAATATTCTTGTCTCTTTTTAAATTACAGAATTATGTTGTAGATTTAGTTCTTATGATTATGCCTATTATGCCCCCCCAAAAGAAAAATCACTTCAACCTCTCCATTCAGTTGCAAAGCCATGTGTCTGCCTCATGACCTCCCTCTTCCTCCTCTCAGCTGCAAAGCCCTGCCTTTACCTCACACCCTGCCTCCGTCTCCAGTGAGCTCTCTAATGCTGTCACCACATTGCAGCATCTCCCAATCTCCAGTGGGCTCCCCAGCCCTGTCTCTGCCTCAAGTCCATCCTACCCATCCAGTCAGCTGCACAGTGCTGTCCTCACCTTGTGGCCTTCCTCCCTTTTCAGTTAGCTACACGGCACTGTATACAAATCTTGGACATCCTCATTCTCCACTCAGCTTCAGAGAAGCTGCTATGGCAGCTATGAGGAACCTGTCTCCAACAGAAGCAGACACAGAAAAATTTATCAAAGATTTCCTGTGCTTGGCCCCAAGGAGGATGTAACTTTTTATGTTACTTGTTTATGTATGTATCTGATTTGTATTGTATCTGATTAACTTTGTTTAAAGAGTGAATCACGGACATTCTAAATTCTTTACATCTTAAATACATAGGCTAGACATCATTCTAACAGCTGGCATGGACGTCTCAGCGGCATATGCCAGATGAGCAAACACCCTAAAATATAAAGGTGCATCTCAAAAAATTAGAATATCATTAAAAAGTTCATTTTTTTTTATTTATTTTAAAAACTGAAACTTTCATATATTCTAGATTCATTACATGTAAAGTAAAATATTTCTAACGCCTTTTTTGTTTTAATTTTGATAATTAGAGTTTACAGCTCATGAAAGTCAAAAATCCAGTATCTCAAAATATTAGAATATTTCCTACGATTAAACAAAAACGGATTTGCAAAAAAGAAAAGATCAAGTTTTTGTTTTAAAGCATGCTCATTTATGCACTCAATACTTGGTCGGCAGCACATACTACAGCATCAGTAAAGTGTGACATGTAAGCGATCAGCCTGTGGCACTGCTGAGGCACTATTGAGCCTTCAGATCATCTGCATATTGTTGGATGAACTGTTTCTCATCTTTCTCTTGAAAATATCACATAGATTCTCTATGGTGTTCAGGTCAGTCATGTTGGCTGGCCAATAAAGCACAGTAATGTCATGGTCAGCAAACCACTTGGAAGTGATTTTTGCACTGTGGGCTGGTGCTAAAGTCCTGCTGGAAAAGAAAATTAACATCTCCATAAAGCTTGTCAGCAGATTGAAGCATAAAGTGCTCCAAAATCTCCTGGTAGAAGAGAGGCTTGTGTCAACTGAAGTTTTCGTTTTAATTATGAACCTGTCCATTTGTAAGCGAGTAATTGACATTACTACAGTGATTTGATAACCATGCCCACTACCATTTTGAAAGGGCAACCATTCAATCTAGATATTACTGCCCACAAGATCCACCAATCAGAGAGGCTCCTGAGTTTCAAAAGCACTTATGAATGGTGCATATTTGGTGTTTTTCCTCAAGCCCAGGAGCACCCACGGGATCAGCACCTATGACCTCATGAACATGGCCATGTAAAAATATGGAAAAGTAGGGATAGGGACTCCAAAAGAGTTGATTTCTCAACTGAATAGCTCTAGAATCGATGTCTCGTGCCCTTTTTTTTTTTTGCTTTAACCCCTGCCAATGTTTTCTGTTCTATGTCAGTCTGTCATCAAATGTACCCTGCTAAACCTTGTCCTTTCTCACCAGTCCTGTTGTATGTTTGTATGTAAAAGCTCATTGAACTCTGCTCACTGAAGTCTTTGCCTCAACCTTTACCCACAAAACCTGACAAAGGTTTTATGAAATACACGATTATTTTCAAGAAACAGTGAGATTTGTGTCAAGCCCTTTTAAATCAAATTAAACATTTTAATTGACATTTTACCAGTACATTAAAATAGTAGATGAGAAAGAACAGAAACAGCTATAAGATGAAGACAAATACAATCCCTATTTATTGACTGACCCATACAATTGTCACGGTCGTCGCGTGCGGGGAGAATGAGCAGGAGAAGAGTGGAGATCCAATAAATGAAGGCTTATTTAAACAATCCACAAGGAACATAAATGAAGGAACACAGCAGGGAACAGCAACCACGACGAAACAAATGGAGTAACAATGTAAACGGAAAGGTATGACTTACAATCACTGACAATGACACTGGGGAACAACCAAACTTAAATACACAGAACAAACCAGTCAAAAAAAGACAGGTGCAAATGATAGACAATACCGTAACTAATGTGAACAGGAACAGGAAGACCAAATATGGGTAACACTGGGAAAACACACACAAACAGCCCAAATGGCACACACAGGTCTGACAACAATTGATTTTACAGTTGATTTTTATCTTATCATTTATTTGCTTACTATGACCAAGTATACCTGAAAATGTAATAAGTGATAGTCGAAAATATTAAGTAACATTCATTGATTCAAATCTGATATTTCACTTTTAGTCATGAAATCTGATGTGTATATTAACTTACACATGTATGCGACTATATAATTGCTGTGCAGAGGCTTTCTTAAAATGTTTAGATATTTGGATACTGTCAGCAACCAATATGTATGCTAAGCTGGACTAAATAAAGTAGAAGCCCAGACTATCAACTTCATCTCCACTTCTGCCTGTAATGCCGTAAATCTTTCCAGACTTCACATCAAGACTCACAGGCTCACCCAGTTGCTGACACTTAACAGAAAATGTCTTTATTGTACTGCTTTTTTTGACAACCTCAAATTCAAACCCCCCAAATCTGTTACGATGCCTATTTGGCCACAGCTTTGCAGAGACAATTTTATCATTTTCATCGAGCAGAATTTCTTCACTGTTAGATCCTGTTGAGTTACCCAGTGTAATCTTGTGGCCATTGTGGAAAATCACCTGGATTGAGTTCAGTGACATCTACAAGGCACAAAAGCATTTAACGTGAATGAATAAATGAAGTGAAAATGTTGTGATAAAATAGTAGTAATAAAGATGCTACAACAGAATGAAACCAAAACACACTCTGCTGTAAGTAATGCTGAACTTGTTAATGGAGGTGTAGAAGGCGGACTTAAAAACGAAATTATCACCTCCTGTCCCACCCACAATCACAGGATGTTCTGAGAATGGAATTAAGAGAATGGTTAGTCCTGTTTTAAAACATTAAATACAATAAAATGCACACAGTTCAGTTACTAAAGGGGTCATGACATGACAAATCAAATTTGCCTTGATCTTTTGGCATATAAGAGGTCTTTGTACCATTACAACATCCTGCAAGTTTCATAGCTTAAAACCTCCTCATTATAAACAAAGCATTTATTTAACCAAGCTCCAAAAATGGCTTGGTTGGATCTGAGGGGCAAGGTGACATCCCCTGGGCACCAACATTTGCATAAACACTGCCCCCAGAGCAGGATGTCATCTTCTCACCACAAGCCCTGCATACTGGCATCCAGTCGCTTAAAGGAGTAGTTCACTTCCAGAACAAAAAATTATAGATAATGTACTCAACCCCCTTGTCCTCCAAGATGTTCATGTATTTCTTTCTTCAGTCGTAAAGAAATTATGTTTTTTGAGGAAAACATTTCAGGTTTTTTCTGGTTCAGTACAATTAGGGTATGTCGAAAAACTCCCATCTCATTTTCTCCTCCAACTTCAAAATTGTCCTACATCACTGTTTTACCTTTTTTTGTAAAGGGCATTTTACCTTCTTTGCAAATTCATTTTGTAAACACATTTGTACTTCTGCAGCAATTTAAGATGATTTTGAAGTTGGAGGAGAATATTAAATGGGAGTTTTTCGACATACCGTAACTGTCTTGTCTTAAACCGTAAAACAGAGTTCACGCAGACCTAGACCAGACGAGTGTTTGAGGTTAAAATGTATATAAATTGTACATATTTTGTAGAAAATTACCAATCGTTTCACTAGATAAGACCCTTATTCCTTGGCTGGGATCATTTAGAGCCCTTTGAAGCTGCATTTAAACTGGCACCATAGAAGTCCATTATATGGACAAGAATCCTGAAATGTTTTCCTCCAAAAACAATGTCTTTACAGCTGAAGAAAGAAAGACATGAACATCTTGGATGACAATGGAGTGAGTACATTATCTGTAAATTTTTGTTCTGGAAGTGGACTTCTCCTTTAACATCTGACTTGATTACGATGAATGCGAGTGTCACGTTGTGTCAAAAGCAAACAGACATTACAATCACTGACACTATCTTGTCTACTCTGGATACAGTATACAGATGCATGTTCATTTTTTGACAACTTTCATAATGATTTGTCTGAAAATGACCATTTTATTTTATGTAGTCAAAGCCCTCACATGGAATAGCTAGGGGGCACTGATAAAGTTTCCTATGAATTGATGTGAGCCAATCATAACAGTGGCCGATTTCTGGCAAGCCTTAAAGGACCCGCCCTTTAAAAACAGGTAATTTTAGACAGAGGATCAGAATGAGGGTTGAAAATAATTTTTCCACATTTTATTTTTTTTATTTTTTATGCAAAAATCATTATTAACATTATAAATAAACCTCAAGGAACATATTAAAATAATCAAAAAAATCCATGTCATGACCCCTTTAATGAGAGTGACAATGGCATTCAGTAACTGACTCCCATATTGGCAGGACTCACAGCTGCACTGGACACCTAATTTGTCTGCCAAGTCCAGTCACCTTTTTTTCTAAAGTGCTTTATACAGTACAAATCATGTCAAAGCAACTTCACAGAGATAAACAGGAAAAATTGCAAAATCAAGTGTGGAGACTCAACTATGAAGGTAGTTCAGATTCCGTTGAAAAGCAACTCAGAAAGACAGTAGGGTATTCATGTCAAGTCATTTCAGAGTTTGGATCAATAACAGTGTGAAGTTCATCAATTGTGAAACAAAATTAAGCTACAAGCAGTTGTGGTAACCTGAGATAAAATTTGAAAAAAATACTTCTTGGAGTGACCACTAGGTGTCACTGTGTGATGACTGTGTTAGTGCGTTCTTACCTGTTTCTGTTTTAGGAGCAGTAGAGACTTTGGCTGCAACAGAGAAAGGATGTGAACTCAGGAGAATGTATTGTATTGGAGACCGACAGACAGTAAGTTTCTTTTATCGAATGGTAGTTGAATGGTCATTGCACAAGATACCACACCAGTTCTACAAAAGGCAGCAATGTCAATTATTATTCAGCTTGAGTCAGAGTTGTTTTATTTCAGTTTAGTCCAATACCAGTGTCAATGTTGTAAGATGCGATTCAGCTGAAAATGATAGTGCCGTTCCTGAGCGATGCTGTGCCTCCTCAGACTTCATCACGGGAACCAGGGAAGGTAAGTGCTGCCCCTGACAGCTGACTTTACTCCAGGATGCTCCGCCTTCTGGGTTCAGTCCCCTTCCTCTACCGGGCTGCCCCATCGCAGACATGTCAGTTACTGCTCCATTGATCCCGCTTGCACGCAAGCTCGGAGCCTGGCTAGCACTTCCCAGCCCGTCTTGCTGGCTGATCCAGACAGTACGACTCGGCTACACGATTCAGTTTGCACAACGTCTGCCCAGGTTCAGAGGCGTCCTCTTTACGTCTGTCCATTCGGACACAGATGTCTCTGTCCTGCCTGCGGAGATTGCAGTTCTCCTGGTGAAGGATGCAATCGAGCCGGTCCCTCCAGCTGAGATGAAGTCAGGATTTTACAGTCCTTACTTCATCATGCCCAAAAAGAGCGGCGAGATACAACCAATCCTGGACCTTCGAGTGCTGAACCGGTCCCTTCTCAGGTTACCGTTCAAGATGCTTACCATTTTTTCGTGCGGATGCCACTAGGATTGGTTTCTAGCCATCGACCTGAAGTCCCCCCCTTTGGCCTGTCCCTGTCTCCCCGCGTGTTTACCAAACTTGCGGAGGGTGCCCTGACCCCACTGTAGCGGAAGGGCATCCACATTCTCTACTTCTCGACGTAGAAGTAGAGAAGTAGAGGTGTGCGCGTGCAGTCAGTGCTGAATTGCCTGAAATTATTCAGACACAAGACAGCGGTCCCTCTCAATATTTTTCAGAGGCTCCTGGGGCATATGACAGCCGCAGCCGCGGTGACGCCACTTGGCTTGTTCATATGAGACCCAGGACATCGCTGCCTCTTCAGCCCATGGTCAGACATGACAGGCTGGGGTGCCATATGCAACGGGCAGTCAGTCTCGGGCTCCTGGCAGGACCTTGACTGCAGTGGCATATCTATTGGCTTGAGTTGCTAGCCGTGTTTCTGCCCGTGCGGGTTCTTTCCGGTGCTGTGCCACAAGCACGTGCTGGTCCATACGGACAATGCAGCGACTGTAGCATACATCAACCGCCAGGCTGGTCTACGCTCCCGTCGCATGTCGCAACTCGCCCTCCATCTCCCCCTCTGTAGTCAGACGCGGCTCAATTGCTGTGCGCTGTTCACATTCCAGGAGAGCTCAATCGTGCAGCTGATGTGCTCTCATGACAGCTCACTCTTCCTGGAGAATGGTGACTCCTTCCCAGGCGATCCAGCTCATCTGGAGTCGATTCGGGGAGGCTCAGATCTGTTTGCCTCCCAGGAATCCTCCCACTGCCAGCTCTTCTACTCCCTGATCGAGGCCCCCCTCAGCAGGGATGCGCTGGCACACAGCTGGCCCTGGTGTCCCCTCAAGTACGTCCTTCCCCCAGTGAGTCTCCTTGCACAGACCCTGTGCAAGATTAGGGAGGAAGAGGAGCAGGTCCTGCTGGTTGCGCCGTGCTGACCCACCCAGACCTGGTTCTCTGATCTGCAAGAGTCAGAGTGCTCTCCTTCCTGCAAGAAAAGTTGCAGCGGAGGTTGTCCCCCTCCACTTTGAAAGTGTATGTCGCAGCTATTGCGGCATATCATGTTGCAGTTGATGGGTCATCCTTAGGGAAGCATCACCTGGTCATCAGGTTCCTAAAAGATTGCGAAGAGGATTAACCCTCCCAGATTGCACCTCGTTCTCTCTTGGGATCTTTCCGTGGTCTTCCAGACCCTCCGGAGGGCTCCCTTTGAGCCGCTCAGTTCAGTCGAGCTGAAATATCTGTCACTTAAGACAGATATTTCAGTTCCTGACTGCGCTGGCCTCCTAACAGACGCTCTGAGCAGCTCTTTGCCTGCTTGGGGGACAGCAGAAAAGGAATGCTGTCTCCAAACAGAGGTTGGCTCATTAGGTAAGCAGATGCCATCACCTTGGCCTACGATAGTGATGGTGGGCCATCAGCTGTCTACAGGGTGTTAGGACGGTTACACGTTGAGCCCCCTTGTTCTGACACACTAGCCTGTCTAAAGTAGCCCAATTCCACGGGAAAACCACAGACTTGGCAACACTGCATCAGGAGGATGTAATTCTCTGATTTGAAGAAACATGTAATTAATGTTTTCAATAATTAAAATGGTAGCACTTAGTATAGGTGTAACCCCTCTACCCAGGTCCTACCCGCACACCGCTCCGAGCGGGTCTCAAACCCAGGTCGACGGCATGGGAGGCGGATGCACTATCAAGGAGGCTAAAGGCTGCATCCACTAATGTCAGTCGCTAGTGCATCTCTTGAGATGAGGGGAGTGAGGTTTACCTGCGCAGCACTTACCCACTGGCCTCCGTTACATAGGCACCAATTCTCACTATTATCTAGTTGCTTATTAGTATGCCTATTATTAACTTATTAGCTGTTTATTACTTATAATGCATTTATTCTACTTCTCTAATCCTACCTAATACCTAAACTTAACAACTACTTAACTAACTATGAATAAGCAGCAAATTAGGAGTCTATTGAGGCAAAAGTAATAGTTAATGGCTTTTTAACCCTTAAATGCATGAAAAATATAATTACACTAATACACACCTCGGGTCTCTAGTGACCCTATACAAGTTTTACAAAAACATATTTGGAAAACAGATATTCTTTTATGATTTATTTTTTTCTTGTTATATTGTTTATAATGAATATATTGAGGAATACTAAGAAAGTTGAAGTCAAATTGTAAAAAATGAAGGAGGGAGAGGGTAGCGAATGACGGGTTGCTAAAGACCCGAGGTATGCATTTAAGGGTTTATAGTGAGAATTGGACCTTAAAATAAGGTGTGACCAATAAAATTCATATATTATAAATAATAATTAGAAGCAAAAGACTTCTTAAAATTCTGTAAACTGCTTTAATTTGAAGCAAGAGACACAGGTATTAGATTCACTCTGCACACAGATGATTGCTCCAATATGGGTTTGCGATCTCTAACCCAGAATAAAACCTGCTCTGGAGCAAAGTAGCCATAGTAAATTATCATGGTGACAAAAACCACTCAAAACCAACCCACCTTCTTGAGCCCCAAAACTCAGTGTCTGCTTGAACTAAATGCAAACTTAGCTAGGTAAGAACCAAAACAAGCTATGTGTAACAGGCCTCAGAACACCTTCAAAAAACAAAACTGTTTTTATATACAATTATTACCATTATTATTAATGTTAATAATATGAAGTCAATATAAAACAATTATATAATAATAATAATAATGCAGTTCACTGATGTATCACTTCAGGTATTTTGCTGGTTAATCAATACGGGCAAAATTCAATGAAAGATTTTTTTTTTTTTAAATCAAGTATTGTAATTTATTTGAGTATTAGTGACAGCCCTAATTGTGTAGTTTGTGTTATTCTCCTGTGTGATCTTTCAGAGTGTTTGGATTATTAAAGAATTACTTCACGTCCAGAATAAAAAAATTCTGATAATGTCATCCAAGATGTTCATGTCTTTCTGTCTTCAGTCACAAAGAAATTAAGGTTTTTGAGGAAAACATTCTAGGGGCCTCATTTATTAACAGTGCGTAGAAAAGGTTCTATATTTTGTCCTTATATTTACACACATTCCTACATATAAGTACAAGTTGGTAGATCCTACACTTTGCGTCTTTGCGTGAAACTGTTCTTATGCACTCATTACACACATCTGTGCGTACGCACTGTAGATATATAAGGTTCCCTGGATTTTTTCTCCAATTAATAGACTTCAGTGGTCCTCCAATTTCAGTTCTCCAATTAATGGACAATTTAACCTTCTTTGCATGTTTGTTTTGTAAGCACTTAACACTTGTAAAAATTTCTTTGCGGCTGAAGACGGAAAGACATGAACATCTTGGATGACATGGGAGTGAGTAAATACTAAATTATCAGGATTTTTTTTTATTCTGGAAGTGAACTTATCCTTTAATAAAGCCTGTTTTACTTTTTAATCTTCATCTTTGTCCTTGCTGACCACAAAATAACATGGATTTATATCAAATTTATGGGTGACTCAAAATCATGGCCTTGACAGCCACTTACATATGTGAGACATTCTTTACCCAGTGTTAAAAGCAGGGTTAAAAAGCATAACCTGGTGTGAAATGCAATCTGAGAGCCCTTTGTATCAAATTCATCAAGTAATTTTTTGTTGTTGTCTTATTTTTTTCCAAGCATATTTGAAAAGACTTGTTGAAGGAAGTGTTGATATAGACGTGGTAAAAAAAAAAAAAAATCAATGTCGGCGTAAATACTTTTTGTTCCAAACATTGCATTACGTCAGAAATAAGAAACCACATGAAATCATATCTATCATCCAGTAGTTATATATTATAATTTCTTGTCAGTCATGTAACAACTTAATACCAGTCTTTTAATTCATCTTTGTGCCTCTTCTACTTGTAGTGATGAAAAACTAGCAACAAGTAGATTTTAGGCTTTACACATTAAAAATAATTTTTTATCAGGAATGTTTGAGTGTCACACCTGTTAAATAAGTACAGTTGTAAAATCCAAACACTGACTGTGTGAATGTGGCAAATGGAGTAATAAAAAGTTAATGGATGAAAATGTGCACTTACCCAATGAGAGTCTGGAGCTAACAGGATCACTGGCTTCACTCACTCCCACTTTACCCACTATTCTGTAGCGGATCTGGTACTGTTTTCCAGATATCAATCCAGTCAGAGTAAAGTCTTCATCAGCTGTGTCTACGACAAGCCACTGTTCCTCAGCTCCAGAATCTGGTTTCTCCTCCTTGTACTCCACTCTGTACTTTGCTCTTTCTGCAGTTGGGGACTTCTGCAGTTTCAGGGACACAGATTGGTCCAGAACATTCTTCACCACTGGTGGGGGTGGCTTGGACATGGGCTGGTACTTTGTGTCTGTCAGTTTCCCCTTTTCATACAAATAGATGGAGGAGCCTGGATTGGAGGCATCAGAGATGGCAGAAATAATGAAGAGAATTCTCTTTTCATCTTTATTGGCCTCTGAAAAACTTCTGAAGCGGGATAAGTTTTCTCTCATTTTTGAAGTGGCATCATGAGGGATGAATGATTTTTGAACAGAGGATATCAGAGAAAAAGGATTTTCCCCATCTAACTCTTTAAAGGTGTCGGATTTTAGAAACTCATTCAGGGTTGAAAGATATGGGTCTTTGTATTTCAGAGATGTGAAGGTCAAACACACCACAACATCGATATCAGGATCAAGGAGGCTAATGATGAGACTGTCTGAATCTTCGATTTTGATCCCCTTCAGGGTTTTGGTGTAAGAAGTCAAGAGGTGAAGTTCAGACTTTGTGTCATGTAACCACTGGTTAAGCATGCTAGCATTAAAAGGGGAGAGATAGTGGATCTTCAGGATGTCTTCTAGTGACTTTTGTTCCATCTGTCCTCCTCGAATAGCAGGCAAGACTCTGGTCAGTGCTTTCTGGAGCACAATCTTGTAAATGCTAATAGAGCTCTGAAATGAGCGCAGCCTCAGTTTGATGTCACTGAAAATATTTGCCACTGGTATTCTGAACAGGTCTTTGCATTTCCGGTCTGCTTCTCCCAGCTCCTCTATTATATCTTCAATGTTGGAAATGAGATGTGCGCTGATTTCTCTCACCAACTGAGCTGCTTCTGTATCCAGTAGAGAAAGAGGATAGAGCCAGACTTTTAATGGAACGGCATTCTGTGAATTCTGTGAATCCCCCTTCAGCAGAGTGGGGAGCTTCTTGTACACCTCTAGGGCCTCCATGTACGTGGTGGGGTTCTGCTCAAGATGGACATCACCATGAAATGTGCAGGTGATATTCTCAGCCTTTTTCTTATCACCATCTGTAATTTTTGCAGTTCCTTGTCCCTCAATGGAAAATCCAGGAAACTTCTTGACCATGACATTCAGTTCTCCTTCAATATCCTGGTGGTTTTCTCCATCTGAAAACATCCAATCAAACACCATGAAGGCCTGAGCTCCGTACAGTACCGCTGTGACCACATGAGTTGCTGTTTTCTGGTCAAAAACCTGAGGGTAGGTGATCTGGCCCAGCTGGGTCATAGTGAGTTGTTCGAATCTTGAGGTTTCACTGTAATGCATTGTTACTCTGGACTGTTGGTTTGAGGATTTGGTGTCACGCAGATACTTGGCAGATCCTCCCACCTCCACCAGCCCCCCCAAGAAACTGGCCTTCAGGGAAGCACTTACATCCAGGAGACTGGACTTATCAGAGAATGAGTCAGAGCTACTGAACTTCACATCTGTCAGGAACTGTGGACGAGTGTCCAAATCTTCACTCAGTGATTTCTTTTCCCACAGAGTAACACCTAAAATGTGAAATGTTTTTAACAGTTACGTGTGAGGACAATATCTACAACTGAACTAAAATTCATGTTGTATTTATAAAACAACTTTAAACTAATTTAATATGTGTGTGCTTAATCTTATTTTGTCTCTAATTGCAGGTAATGAATATAATACAGTAGCTCCCCACCATGTTCCTGCAGAAACCCAAACTCTGCATGTGTCTCCTTAGGTTAAGGCCAAAGCAGGGAGATGATTTTCAAACAAAAATGTATTATTGTGGACAAAGTCATAATAAACACACCTGATTAGAGACTCTACCCTTGCATCTCACAGTGCATATTATCCATACTATGCATACTATAGATTAGAATAAGTGGTCCCACAGCATAGTATATTGAAAAGGGTATGCCAAAAGTCCCCATATGGACTACTTTTTGCATTAGATTTTTGAAGGCATTTTGTTTAAGCCTTGGGCACTTGCTTTTCAGAAATCACTTAACATACAAACTGCACCTTAACATTTAATTTAACATATATATATATATATATATATATATATACACACACATTTCTGCTTTCATTTCACACTTAGGATTTTATTCACCAACAATATTACACCAAATTAACAGTCATTTGATGAAACACTCAGTATGAGTTGGAAACGTACTGAATTGAAAATAAAGAAAGGCATAAAAATCACCAAGGAACTCATTAACATGTACATCGGCCAAATAGGAAAATTCCAGAGCATCCGCATTCCAAAGTGTCACTCTCCAACATAATCTGCTTCTCTCTTAACCCTTTTGTTAGAGATATACATATGAAAAGTTCAGATGCAAAACCAGCTAAAAGCCATCTCGGTCAAAAATGAGATAATGATACTGAGTGAATGCTCTCGACACATATTATGCGTCCATCAAATACTTTTACTTCAAACTCGCTAAATTCCAGCCTCAACCCAATCAGAAGTACCAGTACTTACACAGAAACCTATACAAAGTAGCAGAAAGAAATGCCAATTTTAAAGAAAAACGTCAGATGGATTTAGAGGCTTTTGCATCTGAAATCTTCATATATACCACATCACATTAGCTTATGTTAATGCTAAAGCATGTCATTAACATTTATTTGGAATGACACGGACATGAGTAAACATAGCACTTCTGCTTGTTTCACACTAATCTCTACATAATCAACATATAAATGATTTAGAAACATTATAAACCATTTATACATTACTTCTCTGATTTCGGAGCACTGAATCTCTGGGGATAGTGAGAAGCGTCCGCTTGCATCAGAGGTTCATGAAGCAAAGAAAGATCTTGAACATGCAGAATTAGAATAATACCGTGATGGTGGAGATTTAGTGATGTCAAATCAAACACAATCTCACTGGATACTTCACAAGGTGAGTGTTACAGTGGGAGGGAGACGAGAGGCGAGCGGATCCATTTGCAAAGTTTTATTATCATAACGAGACAAAGACATGGTTGTAGCAGGCAGGGTCAGAACAATGGCAAACAGGTGTTTAGACAGCAAGACGAAAGAGTAGTCAGTAACACAAGCGAAGGTCGATCCACAGCGAACGTTATCCGAAGGAGGGCTAAGCAAAGGGAATAATCCGAGAAACGAGCGAGAGTTCAGAAGGCAGGCGGCGAGACTGACAAAACGAAATAACTAAGCTAGATAACAAGGCAGGGAAAAACAAGGCAAAACTAGACACAGGATAACAAGGATAATGCTTTGTATGAATGCTAAGACAATTCAATACTCGGCAACTAGAGAACGGAAGTCCGGGGCTTAATAGGGTCTCTGATTGGACGCAGGTGATAGGAGCAATGGCTGATGGGGAATGTAGTCCAGGGTGTGGTGAAACAGTCAATGTAATATGAATGTGAGAGAGCGACATCTGGTGCTGAGCAGACTGAAGGTCACCGGCCAGATCCGTAACAGTGAGAATGTTATTGAAGACACTTATAACCTTCAATATTTTATATATATATCATTTTATATCATTAGTAAAATTGATTACATCATTATATATATATTTTACAGCCTCTTTTATGCTTCAATTGTTGTTTAATTTGAAGGGTTTTTTTTTTCTCAGTCACTAACCACTAGTAACATGGGTTACACAAAACACAAAGTTCTGTATATACATATATACATATACATAAATAATGTATACATTATTTTATGTTATTCATATTTAATCTGCAACAAAAATGTATTAACATCCATTTGGCCATTAACTTTTAAAGGCATTATTATGCAAAAAAATATGACATCTCTCTTATCTCTCCTAGCAGACCCCTCTGTCACTCCCCGTCCTGGTTTCTCTGCCACGAAAAGAGGACCACTGGTAGTGTTCTGGGAGATTTGAGGATTACTGTGAAGCTTCTCCACTGGGCCAGCCCCCACGGACCTCTCTCGCAGCGCTTGTAATGTGTGGCTCACAGGTGATTCTGCTGGCCCATCTCATGGCGGTCCCAGCGTTTCATTTGGTGCACCGCCGGAGGATCAAATGTTGATAACAGCATCGGGGGGATTCAGCGGGGCTGCCCCCTCAGGTTTTGTCACCGCCGCTGTGTCAGACGCCGGAGTTGACGGCCATGCTTGCCCAGGCAGCCATGAGCGTCAGGCTTCTGCCAATCCTGGATCTGCGAGTATTGAATCGGGCCCTTCACAAGCTTCCATTAAGATGTTGATGCAGAAGTGCATCATCAGATGCATCCAGCCCCAAGATTGGTCTGCAGCGGTCAACCTGAGAGACGCATAATTTCATGTCTCCGTTCTTCCTTGACATGGGCCGTTCGTACCGTTTGCATTCGAGGGTCGGGCATGGCAGTACAGGGTCCTCCCCCTCAGGCTGTCCCTGTCCCCATATGTTTTTACAAAGGTCGTGGAGGGTGCCCTTGACCTGTTATGGGAAGTGGGCATCAGGATCCTCAACAGTTGTGCGATCACAGGGACTTGGTGTTCCAGCACCTCAGCCAGTTGGGGCTTCAGGTCAACTGGGAAAAGAGCAAGCTCTCCCCTGTGCAGAGAATCTCTTTTCTCTGTATAGAGTTAGACTCTGTGAGTATGACGGCACGTGTCACCAACGAGCACACCCAGTCAGTGCTGAACTGCCTGAGTTCCTTCATAAGCATGATGGTGGTATCACTGAAACATTTTCAGAGGCTCCTGGGGCATATGGCATCCGCAGCCGCAGTCACTCTGCTTGTATTGCTTTATACGAGACCATTTCAGCACTGGTTACACTCCAGAGTCCCAAGATGGGCATGACGCCGTAGTACACATTGTGTAACCATAGTATGGGCTGGGGCACTACATGCAGTGGGCAGGCAGCCTTGGGGTCCTGGACAGGGCCTTGACTGCTTTGGTATAACTGCCTGGAGTTGCTGGCAGTGCATCTAGCCTTGCACCAGTTCCAGTGACTGCTGCAGGGCAAGCACATGATGGCCCGCATGGACAAACCTGTGGCTATTTCATACATGAACCAGCAGGGAGGTCTACAATCACTTCACATGTCACAACTCGCCTGCCATCTGCTCCTCTGGAGTCAGACGTGGCTCAAGTTGCTGCACACCATCCACATTCCGGCAGAGCTCAATCGTGCAGCTGACGCGCCCTCACGACAGCTCATTTTCTCCAGAGAATTGCGACTCCACCCCCAGGCGGTCCAGCTGATTTGGAGTCGATTCAGGGAAGATCAGGTAGACCTGTTTGCTTCCCACAAGTCTTCCCACTGCCACCTATATTACTTCCTGACCCAGGCCCCCTTTCGGCATGGATGCACTGGCACAAAGCTGATCCCAGGCTCTACGCAAGTATACATTTACCCCAGTGAGCCTTCCATATGGCTTGATTCTCTGCAAGCAATCCAATATGTGTTTTCTTTATGGTCAGGTTTCTGGCAGTTGTTCCATCCCTACTCTCAGGCAGGACCTGCCTCAGTGACCCATTCCACATGCAGTACTGCCCCCTTGGTCAGTGCATATTAGTGTCTCCACATGTCACCTCCCTACGGGTAGGATGTGGCCTCTGTAGTGCCCTTCCCTTTGAAATCCCTTCTGTTAAGAATTTTTTTGTGAACGGAACAGCAGCATGGCCATCTCCAGCAGAGATGTACTCACTTTTGGTTAATAAGAGGATGTACACTGTCGCCTTATATGCTCAGTATGCAAAATCCACTAGGCAATTTAATTGGCATTTTCTCTTAATAAGGGATGATTGGGGCTCCCGAGTAAAGCCCTAATGTTGTCACAACATAACATCTCTGTTCCCCTTTATTAGGAAATGAGGGTTACGTACGTAACCAAGATGTTTACAGTGACAGGATGACCATAACTATGTGACAGAGCACAACATAACATCTCTGTTCCCCTTTATTAGAAATTGAGGGTTACGTACGTAACCGAGATGTTTACATTGACAGGATGACCATAACTATGTGTTCGTTCAGACAATCGTTTGATGTGATACTATGTCCCAAACTTGCCTACTCTTCTGCTACACATTCAGAAGTGTGTACCTTATTTTTACAAAAAGAGTACGCATTTTAGGACGTAGTATAAGTAGGCGAATTGGGATGCAGCTTAAGACCTGAAATTGTTGTGGAATCTGTTTTGTTGGTAAAATTGCTTGGAAAGTGTTGGAGGTATTGAAGCCGGAAGATAGACAAAGTAACAAGGCCGAGTTATGTTCGCAAAGACAACTCCAAAATCCAGTTTTGCAGTCACATATACGCCTTGAAGCTATTCAATACATTCCATACATGTACCTTTTCTCTGTCTCTGTATTTTTAGGCCATAGGTCTTAAGGATAATCAGTTACATTTTCTGTGTCATGCACTTATTCTGGTCTCTGTATTTAAGGAAAAGGTCCTTCTCCATATATGAGTATTTTCCAACCGATTTTAAATAGTTAACTTTGTTGCAAGCACATTTCAATCTTCAACACACAATCAGATTGTATAATTTTCTCTTATGAATAGCTATAATTCTATTTATTATATTTAATCAAGATTCATTAGTATTTCACAAAATGGATCTCAGACAAAGGAGAGATTCAATCAATCATCTAATGCAATTTTTTATATTTGCAAATGCTGTTAAAAAGTCATTTTATTCATTACATTAATTAATTTAAAGTTATTATAACATTACCATACTTTTTTTGTGGATTCACAATTTGGTGGAAAAGGAGGGGGAGAAGCTATATTTTAAAAAAAATAAAAATAAAAAAGTAGGTACAGCACCTGGAATGAAGGAATCCTTGCGGCAGTCGTATAGCATACCAGGAAACAGAGGTCTTCCAAGGGCTGCCATTTCAATAGTTTCTGATTCCATGACTGTAGTAAAAAAAAAAAAAAAAAAAAAAAACTATGAACAAAGATTCAACAAAGTATGAACAAAGGCAAGATTCACTTAAGTCAACTTCCCTAAATTTGCTTTTTGCTGCCATTGGTGTCCTGCAGCAAAGCACATGCAATCCACTATTTGCAAATGTTATCGCATGCGATGTCAAACAATATATATTTGGGCTTTCAGGTTGACGCATTAACTTATGTGGGAAAAAATAAAGCGATTAAAATATTTTAATACAGTTAAAACATTGGTCCTGCCGCCAGACATGTATGTCATTTTACATTTTATTCAGTTGACTGTTGACAAATATGATGCAAGGCAGTAACTCTATAAATGCAGTTATGCCCTAAAATTCAAGATATTGGGGCAAAAATGCTCCTGTATGAGTTTTTGTCTCATATTTATATCATACAATAAACAATATCACACGAGCATTGAGAGCAATATCACATGAGTGCTGTTTGTCCCTAATATAACAAGCGCAAATGTAATTTTATACAACAGTTCAGTAAATAGCAAGTTAATATTATGTTATGTTTTAAACACAACATTGTCTGTTTTTGCTAAGCTTTGCCACAGCCGAAATGTTGTCTGTCTCCAAGCAATACAGCAGTGTTTAGTTTCTGAATGAATCCGCGTTTTGAATTAATCGGGTGAAGCCAATGATTCAAAGGTCCATTCATACCGTTTATGGAATTGCTGAATGGATAGAGCCATTTGAAAGAATCAAATAAATGAATGACTGACTCATAAAGACATTTACCGCCACCTGCTGGCCACCACCTGATTTAGTTTCTTATTTCTTATTTAGAGTATTTAATTTCATTAAAAAATAAAAATAAAAAATTAATAAAAATTCACCCAAAAAAATTTGATATCGTCATTTACTCAAACCTGACTTTCTTTCGTGGAACATAAAAGAAGGTATTTTGAAGACTGTTGGTAACAAAGCTGTTCTGGTAACCAATGACTTCCATTGCATGACTGAAAAAAACAGACATTTCTCAAATTATCTTATTTTATGTTCTATTGTTTATGTTAAGCCATTGTAGCCTTTTTGTAATAAATTTTATGTTGAATCTAAGCTACTATTTGTAATGTCTACTTAATACTTTCTCTTTTAACACAAAAAAGTTTTAAATAATTTTCACAGCTAAATGTATTTTGTGATTAATGAGATTAAAAATTTTAATTGCCAGCCCTAATATATATATATTACAGTTGTCCGAAATATATGTGGTGATGAATAAATATATAAATAGTTTTGAACAGTATTAAAATTAAAGTGTGGTTCCCTTTCGAGGGAACATCGAACTGCATCCTCCAGTGGTCGCTATTGGAAACGCCTTCGGCGCGACCGGTGTCTGAAGCATACATCTAAACACGACAATAACACTGGCCGGGAGAACACGTCATCCTCTTCAATGTCTTCAAGGGACTGTTTAGTTTGTAGTGTCCATTCCGGTAAGAGCGATTTACTCTTCTTTACCATAGGCCTTTAAGAATTATGCGAGTCCGTGTCCTCGTTATTTGACACCTGATGACACACAATCTTTGCGTCTTCTGTGTGGGTGAGGAGCACACGCGCAATGTCCTTGAGGGTGCTCTCGTTTGTCTGTCTTAGAGGAAAGAGGGACAGCCATTGGCTCCCCGCGGTTCAGGACCCACCACTGCTGAGGCACGGAGAAAAGTGAGCTTGTGGGGCTCGCAGGTGGACCTGGCTGACAAGTTAAAAAAGGGATTTGCCCTTTCCTGCTCGTCAGTCATAGACAAGAGTGAGCTGCTGGGCAACGATGCTATTTATCCAGCAGCTGGTGCTCTGCTGGCTTTAAGCCAGGAAGAGCAGGAGATGCTAGATGAGGACGAGGAAGTTGAGACTGAGTCCTCTCAATCCTCCTGCCCTTTGTACGCTGAGCTGCTTGAGGTTATGGAATGTGCCACAGTGAGGCTGACTGGCCGTGGAAATGGGCCAAGAAGGTGGCGCCTCGGGGTCATTTCAATAAGCCATACCATAGCCCTCCAGCTCAAGTAAGCCTTCCATTTCTTCCCACTCTCCATGTGGAAATCGAGAAGGCCTATAAAACCTGTTTTCGTCCCGCATCCATAGCACTTTTAACAATACAGATTGTGTCAAAGCAGCTTTACAGTATTAAATAGGAAAATAGTGTGTCAATGAGGCAAAAAGGACAACAGTAAACATTCAATTTCCAGTTCATCATTGAATTCAGTGATGTCATCATCCAGCTCAGTTTAGTTCAAATAGTATTTGTGCAATCAAGTTGATGAAATAGCTGGAAATTAAGTGTCCCCAACTAAGCAAGCCAGAGGCGGCAATGGAAATGAACTAAAACTCCATAAGTGACAGAAATGGAGAAAAAAACCTTTGGAGAAACAAGGCTCAGTCGAGGGGGGGCAATTCTCCTCTGGCAAGATGAACCAGCAGTTTATTCCAGGCTGCAGCAAAGTCAGATTGTGCAGAGGACTCATCTGGTTCCCATGGTCTTGTGCCAATGACCATCTAGGCGACAAGGTCTTCAATGGGGATCTGTCTCTGTGGCTCACCTAGTTGATGTGGTCTCCGCTGACATTCAGGGGTGTAGAGGTCATCACTAGGTGCTGATCCACCATCTGTTCTGGATAAAGACTGGATCTAGGTAGCTACGGTGACCTCAAAACAAGAATGAAACCGACTAATATTACCGTAGGTGCCATTCTTCTTACGATGTAACAAGTACATTGGGTGTTATGGGAAATGTTCCCGGTTCCGGCTGACCTAATTAATGGAGCCTAACAATTTGTTAATGGATTTGAATTATAGAAATCTGTTTGTGTGTTTTGTGTAAACCAGGTTAAAGAGGTAAGTCTTTAATCTAGATTTAAACTGACAGAGTGTGTCTGCCTCTTATCTGACCAATGTTAGGTATTGTTCCAGATAAGTAAAATTTGAACCATGCCAATGCACTTCCACTAATGCCAACAAAATTTTCCAGACTATTCAAAAGAATGTTGTCGATAGTAGGGGTGGCTCGATACCACTTTTCAGAATTGATCCCGATCCTATACCAAAAATTATAAGTATCTGCCGATACCGATATCGATCCGATACAAGCGTGGTTTTTTAAAGTCAGTGTTGAATTTCTATACCTCAGTGTGTGTTGACCTTATCATCACTCTTTTGTGTTACACACAATCTACTAAATATAGACAATTTATAAAAATATAGACTTTATTGTAATTGAAAAACAACAAATGAATATATAATTATATATCTATGACAGAAATACTATTGTAAACTAGGTTAGTGGATAATTCAGTAGCAAAAGCTACTCGTGAAAAATCAGTAATTCAAAATAATCAAAATATTCAAAAATCTAAAACTCTAAAAAATGCAAAATATTATAAAATCTAAAATTAGTGAAAAAAAGCATTTAGTGGGGAACAAATAAAAGTGAATCTATGTAGGACTAAATCTGGTAAAATGATACACATTGCTCTTTGTATTATTGTAAAATACATTCAAGAAGTAATATTTTTATATGTAAATATATACAATAAATTAAAAAATATTTATTTTAAATGTATAGCACAGTAATGAGGCAGCAAAATATGACAGTTAAGATGAACAAGAAAGGCAGTTAATAATCTTTCATTGTGCAAAAGTATATGAAAGGCTCCAAATACAGAGCGGCACAAAGTGCTTATGCGCATCTTGTGCGCAGAATGATGTGGAGTCTGTATAGAAAAGTTCAAAGCACAAAGGGAAGAGATATTGATGCGTAGTGTTTTAAATCTGTGTGATAGCTTATTAAGCTTTTTCTTTCAAACAGTTAAATTAACAGTTAAATTTCAGTTACTGTGCTCGTGAAGAATAATTCATAGTGCTCAAGTGTTGTGATCTAACACCCGGTAGACACCCGGTAGAAAGTAACACACTTTAGAAACTCCAGCGAGATAAAATCATTTTATGCAAAACCATTGATCTTTACTTACAGATCAATAACAATATTAGGAACATTTAATCATCTTGGAAAGAGTTTCTTCGTCTTGACTGTTGTAACTGAACAAGATACACAGTTCGAATGCTGGATGGAGGATGACAGACAGCCGCAGCGAAGAAAAAGGTTTTGGTGAACTTAAGTATTTAAGACTTAAGTATCCATCTGTACCTCACATTAAACATTGGAACAGCTTCAGAACACTTGAACACTTGAAATATAGTGCAGTGCTAAGATCCAGTAGCTCAGATGATAAGAGCAGGTCATGTGTAACTCTAATGAGAGCAGTCTCAGTACTATGATACGAGTTAAATCAGGGGTACTCATGTTCTACTTCATTCGTACTCTATGACGTTACGTCATAACTGACGTATTTGCGGTCTCACTTGGGAGCCCAATCACCTCTGAGCTGTTTGGAAAAGGCCAATGAAAATTGGCGATTGGAATTTGCATGCCAAGCCACTCCCCCATGCATACGGGTATATGAGATGGCGCATGCATCCACTCATTCAGATTTTGCTTCGGAGCCGATCGCTTCGTGAACTGCTTCTACAAGAAAGAAGATACCTTTATCGCTGCGGGAGTTTCTCAGCTGTGTGGAACATTCTTTCTTTGCATTCCAGCGGAAAGATCGCCCTGCTGCGCTCAGATGAGTGTGGCAGTCCTCCCCTGGGCAATCCAAGAGCAAATTCCTACAGCATACACAGTCGTTGAGAGTGTCTTTTTCAAAACGCATCTCCGATTGTGTGCTTTCAGGGAGTGTTAGTTTCCTTATTCCTCATGACGATCACAATCGCTGTTTTACAGGTCTGGGATGTAAACAATGCACGTTGAGATGGCGTTGTGAATGGGTTATGCCCGCACTGCATGGGCATGCCCATTATTACGCTTGGTCATAGTTTACATTTAATACACTCGGTCATAGTTTACATTTAATACGCCTTTGTGCTCTAGCCTTTCCGGTTTCGTGGGTCACTAGACTCCCAAGGCTGCATTGGCTGGAAGCATGGAAGACCTGAGGACTATAGTCTGATTTGCTCCGCCGGGTAAGCCCCTGTGGAGGTCCGGCTCCTCTCAGCATATTACCATCGAGTTTCTGAATGTTGATGCCGGTTCGTCCTAGCACGAGCCTTGTGTCTCGTTTAGTGCTCATGAGGAAGTTAACTCCCTGGGGTCGACGATCACGCCAGTGTGATCAGCTCACGTTTTTTAAGATCAGTGCGAAAGACACTAAAAATATTTGTGTGATTTTGGTCACACAAATAAGTGTTATACATCATTAGAAAACCATTAAGTGTATACTTTTTTTGTGCACTCACAATAAAAACTGAACTGTTTGCTTCTTTAAATTAAAGAAAATAAACAGGGTGCTTTCTCAGTCTTCACTGTCTCTGCGAACTGCTTTTAGAAATGCGTCAATAAAATGAACCTAAACTCAGTGCATACTTGGCACACAGACAGGAGAGATATCTCTATAGAAAGCTTAATATGCTAAATCACATCTTGTCAAAAACAAATATTCTGTGCTAAAAGTAATCCTTATGAAACCAACGTGATGCACAGTTTTGCCCTCAGAGCTAATTATTTGTAATGTGATCACGCCCACAAGCTGCTTTTGCTTTTGATATGATAAATAGCCATGTGCGAGGCGCAGCATGTTAGCGCCCACATCGTTGTAAACAAAGCTTGATGATTCATCAAGTTTTTCTTGGGTAATGTTCATTTCTGGAAGAAGACGCGATGAGAGGAATAACAGAATTTACCTTCAGAAAAAAGAAGACGCGCTGTGAGGAATAACACAGAATTCACCTCAGATGAAGAACACAACGCGATGCTGGGCTGATCCAGAGGAAGAGATCAGTCTGATCAGTAAGTAATGTTTCTTTTTTGCATTAGTTAACGTGTTATTTTGACACATTTACTAGTTTGTTTTTTCCTAAACGATGATTCCTGGCTAAAATGTTTGAAATCGAGTGAAACATTTTGAAAATGATAGGTAGTTCGTTGTATCTAAATTTCTTACGACGCGATGAAGTTTTCATGTTCTATATAAAACAAAATAGGATATAAAAGTAATATGAGTGTACACTGTAACATGATGAATGCTACAAGTCTAAGTATGTCTAGATCATGTTTATTATTAATACTCTGTTCCCAAATAGTTTTATAAGGTGCTAAACGATAATTAGTTTCTCAGATATAAAATGTCCTTTTTACATAGTACAAAGTATGCGTGAATCTGTGACTACAAGATCGTTATATACAGATTCTTCTGATATTAACATGCTCAGAGATGTTTTTTGTTTTTGTTTTTTAGTGATCTGATACCTGCACCACAGATGAATCTTGCTGATTTTTACTGTCCCTTTAAACAATTTTCTTCTGAGAGTGCTGTACCAACACCAGATGTTATTCTTCACTGATTTTCTATGGTAAAATAAGCTCTGTGACTATGTTGTTTTTTTTTTTTTTTTATCTTGAATCCATGGAAAGAAGCAGTAAACACTTAAATATCAGGTATGGTTTACTAGTTTGACTTGTTGAACAGGAATGACACAAGGTCTGTTCATATCTCTGTGGTTAGGTCAGTGAGTACAATAATAATCTTTGACCATCATTATGTATGTTTTGATTATATTGTGTTGTAAATAAAATACAAATGACCAAAACCCACCATTATCTTACTCTACTCTCCTCACATTCTTTGTCACCCGCCTCATAGTGACAGTCACACTGATGGGCCATTAAGGGACGGTCTTTTGTCTCTCAGGTGTGAATCACTAAATATTCATGGCCATTATCCCTCCCTCGCATATGGCTTTCTATCACAAAACATGTCTTAGAAAATTTACGTCAATATATTGTTTTCTGTGAAAGAGTAAGCATGATCATTTTCACATCATTTTGAAGTAAATATTCTAGCCTCCAAGAGTGATTACTCAAAAGCCTTGTTCAGGACTATTCAGTATGAGTTTTATGGCCTTATTTCAGCTACATTTATTTTCCCAAAACTTACTAACCACACATAACTTTTTTTTTTCTAAAAAATGCAAACATGTACATCCATCTTGTTCACATATTATTGTAGCATTGTTTGTGCTGAATACAAAAAATATATATGTTGGCCAGTAGTATGTTATGAGTAGCTGAAATAAGCACAAATGTCAGGGCATGTCAAAACATCTAAAGAGCCCCAAAATCACCTCAGACGTTTTTCAATCTGCTTCAGGGGTCAGAGTTATCAGTACAGTTCTCCCCTTGGCTCCCTGCTTTTCGTAGTTATCTGTTTCCTTGCGTTTTTACAAACTTGCGGGGGGTGCCCTGCCCCACTTGGGAGAAGGGCACCTGGATCCTCAACTATCTTGATGACTGGAGTATGAATACCCCACGTCACAGGAACTTGGTGCCTTTACACCTTAGCCATTGGGACTTCGGGTCAACTGGGAGAAGGGTGTGCTCTTAAAAGGAGAATGGAGCTCCCTCTTCTCTTAGTATGGAGTTGGATCCAGTCGAGACATGTCAGCTAAAAGGGTTGGTGCTGAACTGCCTGCCATGGTAGTGTACGCCTACCCCTGAGGTGGTCTTCGCTCCCGTTGCATGTTGCAACTCGCCCGCCATCTCCTCCTCTAGAATCTTGCAGCTCAAATCGTTCCATCTCATTCACTTTTTCGGAAAGTTGAGTTGCGACCAAAAAAAACAAAACAAAAGAGAAAAGCACTCTTCAGAGAATGCCGACTTCAACCCTGGTGTCCAGCTTGCCTGGAGTCGATTCAGCGAAGCTCAGGTACTCATGTTTTATCTCTCTGAGTTCTGAGTCCACTGCAGGCTTCTTCATGTAACTTTGTGCAGTTTTGTACAGTTTTGCCTACTTTTGGATAAATGAGGCCTACAATTAATCGGATGCAAATAGAAACACAAAAACAGTCCTAAATGAAAGAAAACAAGTTGACAAAAAAAACTTAATCCAATATTTGGTGATAATATACCATAACGACAGATTTATAAGCAATTGTTTGGAGTCCGATTATTTTTGACTGGGAACACCACAAGTGACTTTGTGCAATTTTGTACAGTTTTGCCTACTTTCGCATAAATAAGGTCTACGATTAATCCGATTTAAATAGAAACACCAAACCAGTCCTAAATGAAAGAAAACAAGTTGACAAAAAAAAAATAAATCCAATATTTGGTGATAATATAGCATAATGAGAGATTTATAAGCAAATGTTTGGAGTCCTGTTATTTTTGACCGATAACACCACAAGTGACTTTCTGCAATTTTGTACAGTTTTGCCTGCTTTCGGATAAATGAGGCCTACGATTAATCGGATGCAAGTAGAAACACAAAACTAGTCCTAAATGAAAAAAAACAAGTTGACAAAAAGAACAAATCCAATCTTTAGTGATAATATAGCATATTTACAGATTTATAAGCAATAGTTTGGAGTCCGGTCATTTTTGACCAGGAACACCACAAGTGTGACAGGAATCTGAACACAACCAGAGGGTTTATATGTTAATTAAAAACCAACAGACTAATGAAAATGCGGGACATTTTCTCAACATGCGACATGCAGGACAAGGGGTGAAAATAATGTGCGGTACAACGCAAAGTGGGACAGGTGCTCACCCTACTTGTTTCTCTGGATAATGTTATATGAAGTATCATTACTTCAAATGAGTTATACTTGAAGCTCATCCTCTGAGAAATACTGAAAATATTGCTATTGTCACGATCTCCAGCTGGAGTGCCCATGTGCTTTGCTAGAAGGCACTCCATTCCAGACTCTTGCCACTCTACCCTGGACTCCATTTCCCATGACCCTCTGCTAAAAGCCTTGCTTTTGGATCCTCAACTCCGTTGCCACAACTCTACGTTCTCAAAGTCACAGCTATAAATTGTAGCAACACCTCCCCCTTTATCTTTTAGATGCTGGTCATGTTTATAACAGTAATCTTGGGGGGTAGACTCATTAAAAATAATGTAATCATCTGGTTTTAGCCAGGCTTCGGTCAAACAGAGCACATCTAGGTTATGATGAGTGATCATATCATTTACAAAAAGTGTTCAATATATTCAATATCTTTATCATTTGTTTCTCTGTATTATATACACTTTTTATTTGTTGAACGTCAATTAAATTGTTACTCTAAAATTGTTACTCTTAAATTGGTTTGGACATTTTTTGTATTTTCTAGTTGGGTTTATGTGATGTGAGGCGGCTAGAAGATGGTTGGTTTAGCCAGTCTCTCTGCTTCCTGACCTGGGCCCAAGTTAGTCAGGTGCAAACTCTAAGACTATGTGCCATAATTCTAGAGAGAAGTGCAGCACCACTTGGACCTCCCTGCCACACTGCCCTTATGGTCGAACCAGTGAATCGCCCCTCTGTGGAGTGGGTTTAAGTACACTGCTTTCCCTGAGGTACAAATAAGATGTTTTTCTGCAAAAACCTTTCCTGAGTGCTTCAGGAAACTCTTTATGCATGAATGGGTTTTTGGGCCCTTATGCTGCCACAGGTTCTTTCGGGTCTGGTGAAACGGGACCCATGCTTTCTATTGAGATGGAGAGCGTAGGACTACATTTGGCTAAGTAATAGCTGATGGTATCTTTTTGGGCCCTGCTAGACTGCCCTTTAATCTGGCACTGCCTTCTGTTTGAGGGGTTTGAGTGCACCCCTTACTGTGAGGGCTAGCTATGCTATGGGCTAGCTATGGGACCTATTGCTCCCAGTCTGAGTTGTAGTTACCGTCTCAGCCTGAGAGCTGAGAGTGCCACTCCTAAGCACTCGATATGCAACCATAACGAGTTGTTAGGCCCATCCCTGTCACCTCCTTGGTCAGTTGCCTCTATGGTGGGACCCTGTTGCTGTTTTAATGTGTGATCCCCTTCTAAGCTAGGATCCTATTTCTGATGTCCCATTTGCAGTCAATCTGCTCTGTGGACATGGCAGTGCTCCCCTGACTGTGGGAGGGTCTTTTATGAGCTCACCACCCCTGGGTAGATCATCTGAGCCCTCCTGTCGAGAGAGAGAGCTGGGCTATTGATGGCTTTGCGTGGTTACCCCTTAGTAAGGTGTTTCTAAAATCCTGTATAGTATGGGTCACGCACTGCCAGCCTCCTTACCCTTTCTCCGAGTTGGCTCAGGCCCTTGTTTCACCTTAGGCCTCACTCCTTGTGTGTTGCATTTTGTGAGTGACAAATAGACAATTTGAAATTTGATTTGAGCAGCCAGAGGTGCAACTGTAAAAATATATATTTTTAAATTGCATTACAAACCACCTCCAGATGTGTTTTAGATTTGAAAAAAAGGAGAAACAAATCAAAAATCAAAATCTGATTTCTTTCTTTCTTTTTTATCTGTGGTTGTCCAGACTAAAAAAACCTATCTGGATAAAATCTGAATATATGGGCAGTCTGAACATAGC
>JAHKKF010515417.1:0-12103 GCA_019740295.1 Labeo calbasu
GCAAAAACTGCAATGTAAACAGTCAACACGAATTAAAAAGTCTTTGAAAATCACATAAATTCATTGGTCAAAATGTGGAAGCTCTGTATCAAGGCTGTGATGATGATCTTTGAGTAATGGCAAGAATATGCACAAGCAATGTCTCAGCTCATGTTTCATCCACTAGGTGGCAGCAATGACTAACTTTTTTCACCGTTGTCTGGCGAGTTACCCAGAGACAGCAGCAAACCAGTCATTACCAGCTTCCTGACTGGCCATCATCTCTTTTAAAGCCTTCTTGATTTTCCAGTGTGTTTACAAGCCAAAACCTTGGAATGCTGGGCATCTGTGTTTGATTTGGGGGGGGGGGAATCAACCAGGTAATTTTGGGCCAGAGGTTGAAAACACAGGGTGTGTGTTGTCAGAGAAGCAAACCCGAGATGGAAAGATCCTGTTGTGACTCATAAATAACCAGCTTCCTCTGAATGACAGATTTTCCTTTGGTTATTTTTATATTTCATCCAAAGTCCAGACCAAACGCTTGTGGAAAATGTGCTCTTTAGAACTTATTACTGTATGCATGTTTCCTGGAAACTGATCAGTTTGGTCTATTCATCAAAATAGAGACTTTAATGTCTACATACTGCAGCTCAAAAGTTTGGAATAATTACGATTTTTCAGATAATTGGTTTTTTTTTATGCTCACCAAGACTGCATTTATTTGATCGACACAGTAAAAGCTGTAATATTGTGAAATATTACATCAGTTTAAAACTGTTTTATGTTCATTTAAAATGGCTTTAATAGTTTTCAGCAGCCATGATCCTTCAGAAGTCATTTCATTCTCAATTTTTATCAATTATTTACAGTGGTTCTTATATCAATTCTATTTTTGCTGCTTAATAGTGGGTTTTTTTTTTAAACTTTATATTTTTTCAAAGAAATTGAATTTGAAATAGAAATCTTTTGTGACATAAATGTCTTTACTGTTATTTTTTTAAGCCTAAAACGTGTTTAGCCACAGAAGTCACACTTAAAAACGTGAAGATGATTTTAGAGACCTTCTCAGAACTAACTTCACTTTTCTCAGGCATATTAACAATGACTAAGCTCATACACTTTTTATAGCAGATGTATGTAATCAGTTCCCATCAAGATGTTTTTTATAAGTGTGACTCGAACACATTTTGAGGCCACTGTTTGCATTTATCATCTCTATGTTCTCTGTTTATATGCACAACTAAGTGATCTACGTTGTCGCTTTAAAGTGCCTCGGGTGCATTTCTCTGCTCCTACCTACTATTAACCAACAGGTCTCGGAGCCGGAGTGAAATGAGGGTGTGTGTGAGTGAGAGATGTTTTGCCCTGGGAGTGGCTGCTGGATATTCCAGGCAGGGTTGCGAGTGGCGCTCGGCTCAGTGAAGAAAACGCACACGCTCGCATACGCACTCCTCCAGAGCTGACGTGGGCTGTGGCCTTGCACAGCTGCTGCCCATCTGCCACTGCGAAGCAGCCACAGGAGCTAGACGAGAGAAAAGAGGGAGTACACAGTGAAGGAAAAGTGGCTAAGTATGGACGCGCTGCAAGATTGGGCCCTGGCGTACCCGGCTCTGGCCCGGCTGCTCTGGGTGATTGTGCTGGTGTTGGCTACCGTCCTGGTTTGGAGCTTGTTCTTCTGCTGCTGGGGAAACCAAAGCTCCACCTCCCCTCTGGAGAGATACCTCTCAGGTAATATATCTGCTTTTATTCTCACTTAACTGACCTGGAATCAGTTCTTAAGCTCTTTCCAAATCAGTAGTAGATTTAGAGTTTGAGGAAGAAAAAAAAAGGTTTTACAGAGGAAACAATAAGCTGGTTTTCCATGACAGGGAAATTTTAGAGGGCACAGGATGGAAAAGTTAGTGTTCATTCTCATGTACTCTCATTTGACGTCATCGGAAGGGGTGTTCTGAATCCTCAAATCACAGTTTACTATTTGTCAAGCAGTATCCTTAAATTAAATGTTCCCTGGGATGTTATGCAATGGCAGCCATTGCAGATTTTGGCTTTTCCAAACCAAGTTCTGAATTGCTTTAAAAAGACCCACTTGAGAAAGTTATTTCGAGACCATAAAGCAAGGTTGTTAAATCTGACATACTAATTGTAGCTTTTAGTGAAATCTGTGTATTGTTTGAATAAGTGAAACACATTCCTGCAGCCATGTGTTTAAAAACAAAAACATTTGAGGGTCTGAAAGAGTGAAGAAGCACTTCACATAACAAGACTAGTTCCTTCTGGGGTCAAGGTTCAAAGCAGGCTCTAACTTGCTGTTCCAGTGATTATTGTGACAGTAAAAATCAGGGGTTTTGAAAGTTGCACACAATCTGAATCTACATATTTGCCAGTGTGTTTATATGTGCATGAGTTTGCCTTAAAAAAAATTCAAATGCACAATCCTCCTGTTTCAAATAATATTGTGACGCACAGCTTTCATCATTTATTTATATTCAGTATTTTAGTTGGGCCGACCTCATAGTTTAATATCCTCCACATGAACTTCCTTTACCTAATTTAATACTCTGTTTCTGTTTCAGCCATGGAGAAACAGTCAAAGACAAAACACCAGAGCCAGGTACGTCATCTCTCTATTATCAAGTTAATGATGCTGATATGTTTCTAAGTACATTAGTATTCAACTCAAATAACCCAAATTTTTGTTTTCCAGTTGAAATCAGTACGATATTTAATTTTTTTTTATTTTTTTGGAAGAATTCTCTTATGCTCGTCAAGGCTGCATTTACTTGATCAAAATACAGAAAAGTAATATTGTGAAATATTATTACGGTTTAAAATAATGGTTTTCTATTTTAATCTGTTTTAAAATAGAATTTATTCCTGTAATGCAAAGCTGAATTTTCATAATCATTATGCCAGTCTTCATTGTCACATGATCCTTAGAAATCATTCTAATTTGACTAGAATAATAATTTTACTTTTACTTTATTATCAGTGTTTATTATTTTTTTTTATTTTATTATCAGTGTTGGAAACAGTTGTGCTGCTTAATTTTTTATAGTTTATTTTTTTGAACCTGTGATTCTTTTTTTAGGATTCTTTGAATAAAAAGTTAGAAAGAACAGCATTTATTCAAAATAGAAATATTTTCTAACAATGTCTTTGCTATCACTTTTTATCAATTTAACACATCCTTGGTGAATAAAACTATTCATTTCTTTATTAAAAAAAATAAAGAATCAAAATTTACTGACCACAAACTTAAATGGTAATTTTATTGTTACAAAAGATTATTTTTTAAAAATAAATGCTGTTCTTTTTAACTTTTTATTTATTAAAAGATCTTAAAGTATTACAGGTTCCAACAAAATATTAAGCAGCACAACTGTTTTTTAACATTGATAATAAATCAGCATATTAGAATGATTTCTGAAGGATCATGTGAGATTAAATACTGTAGTAATAATGCTGAAAATTCAGGAATATGTTCACATAGAAAACTGTTATTTTGGATTTAAATAATATATTACAATATTAGTGGGGGTTTTTTTCTAGATTTTTTATCAAATAACTGAATTAATTAAATTAAAAATCTTACTGATCCCAAATATGTAGTGTGGATTGAACATAAATATTAGCATGCTCGATATTGCATAGTATACACTGCATACTACCATTTTACCTTGTTTACAATTGATATCTGAAGCAGTATTTAATGGTAAAGGTTTAAACGTATCATGTTACATTTTTTTCAAAAATATTAAGCAAAACAATTGTTTTCAACAATAAGAAATATTTCCTGAGCACCAAAGCAGCATATTAGATGATTTCTGAAGGATCATGTGACACTCTAGACTGTAGTAATGATTGATTAAAAAAAAATCAGGTTTGCCATAACAGGAATAAACTACATTTTAAAATGTACTAAAATAAAAACAGTTATTTTAAATTTTAATAATATTTCATAAAATGACTGTTTTGCGGTATTATTAATTAGTTAATGCAGGCTTGGCGAACATAAGAGACTTCTTTCAAGAACATAAAAAATCGTTTTAAAATAGTAACATTAGCATGCCATACTGAATATGTACTTTTTACTTGGCAGCCTCTAGAGGCCAGTATTGTAAAACAAGCTATTTGATGACACCTTATACAGCCTTTTTTAGCAACTTTTAAGTGATCCAAAAACTTTGTTTTTGTGTGTGTGGAAAAAATGCCTTGCTATAATTAAATATGGTACTTTGCTATAATTAAATATCCAGGTAAAACATTATATATGCAGGTAAAAACATCTTAGAATCTCACAGTTTACTCCGTTTATGAAGGCACACAGTAAAACAACTGTGTACATGCACTCCCTGTAATTATTAAATAACTAAATGACACAAATAATTGCTTTATAATGCATAGATTATTGAGTCTGTGGGTCAGTTGTCAGTGCAGTTTTGTTGTGTTCATGCTGGTTTGATAGACTGCCGGACAGAGATGGCCTGTGATAGCTTTGTCTGCATGAATGGAGACACTTTGTCTCTGCACACTGTTATAGGACAACAAAAAGGCTGTTTCCTCCCCTGTCCTCCAAGTGGACAGAGAGAAAAACAGATCCAAATGACATTATCTCACAGCCTGAGAGAAAGGCAGATAAAGTTTAAGAATTAGATTTGTTTGTGTAATTTACAGAGCAGATGGTCAAAATGATGATGGCCGTAATCATTTATTATGGGTTCTGTAATGACCCAGATTAAAGTTTAAAAAATGGAAACATCAGTTTCCAATATACACTGTAAAAAAACAAACAAAAGAATAAAGCAATTTGTTGAGTCAACCTAAAATAATTTGTTACCCTGCAGACTTAAAATATTAAGTTCAATCAACTCAAAAGTTTAGTCAACTTGAAATGTTAAGGTAAGAGTTGACTAAACAAACAATTTGGTTTGTTAAACTTAAAAGCTGGGCTTGTTACCCAGCTGCCCTCAAATTTTAAGTTGAATGAACTATAAATATATATAAAATTTGCAATAAGTGGCTTGTAAGTGGCAAAAATGGCTCAGAAAAGTAAAGTTTGTTCTCAGAAAGCATGCATAATTTTTGCCGTATGTATTGATGTTATTTGGTTACTTGGTGTTGTTGTTTTTGTTTTTGTTTTTTGTATGATGTTCAGTTATGAATTAAGTTTCCAGATACATTTTGGGGCTGTACATGGTGTGTTCTGGAGGAATAAAAAAAGCCCCATAATATAACAGCAGCTTTAGTTTTTTTGCATTTGTCTCCATGATGTCAAAGCAAACACATTTCCGTTCTCCTCCTTTAGTCTTTATACAATAAAGTGTTTATTTAAAGGAATAGTTCACTCAAAAATGATAATTTGCTGGAAATTTATTCACTCTCAGGCCAAGATGTAGAGGAGTTTGTTTCTTTTTCACTTCACAAGATGTTAATTGATGTACTGGAGTCGTGTGGATTATTGTGATGTTTTTATCAGCTGTTTGGACTCTCATTCTGATGGCACCCATTCACTGGTGAACAAGTGATTTCTCAAAATCTAAAATTTCATTTTTGGATGAAATATTCCTTTAATGCTCTGCTCAAATTGGTCTTTGTAGATTTTCTTAGTGAGGAAGGACGTCAGATCACTTCTAGATTTAAGTGCTATGTAAAAAAAATACTAAAATCTCATTTGGTAATGGCCATTAGGTAATTAAAAATCTCTAATTGAAATAAAAGCCAGCATGAATGATGTTCTTGTACCTGCTTTCTATTTAAAAACGTATTTGTTTGATAGAAATGGCCTCGTAATTGCGCACCTGACAGATTCAATCACACTCACAGGCTGTCGAATAAGGACCCCTTTGTGCGATCCAAGCAGTGGGCGTCAGAAATAGCCGAACAGTCTCTAAACTCACTGATAACCCTTTTGTGGCCTTTTTACGATTGTCTTGGACCCAGCTGAAATTATTTAAACCTGCATACATTTGAAAGTTGCTGGTGTTCCAATGAATACACTGATTTCACTGTTTTTTCAGCGGAAGAAGAAGCCGAAGGACAGGAGTGTCTCAGCGGCTCTGCTAAATGAGGGGATCATCGGGGTGATCAAACTGGCAACCCCTCTGTCTCAAGAGAAACAGAAGAAGAAAGAAAAGGAAAAACATGGGAAAAAGACAGAGGGAGAGGAAGAAAAGAAAGAGGGAAAGGATGAGAAGAAGGAGGAAGAGAGAGAAGAGAAGCCCTCTACAACAGTGAGGAAGAGAAACAAACGGCACCTGAAAGTCACCATCGCACCTGGTACTGTGACTTCAGCATCTGCTGAGCAGGTGAGAATGGCAATGAATTAGATTTCAAAATACTTTTTAGGCTGTACACGATGTGTTCTGGATGGGGGAAAAACTTACCCCACAATGTAACAGCAGCTTAAGTTCTTACAATTTCATTTGTCTCATAGTTTGTCTCGCAGTTATATTGTGAAATATTTTTACTATTTAAAATAACTGCTTATTATATATTTTAAGATGTAATTTATTCCTGTGATCAAAGCAAAATTTTCAGCATCATTACTCCAGTCTTCACTGTCAAATGATCCTTCAGAAATTCTAATAATATAATTGTAATGTACAGTAAAAAAAATTTTCTATTTGAATATATTTTAAAATGTAATTTATTTCTGTGATTTCAAAGCTGAATATTTAGCATCATTACTCCAGTCACTTCGGAAATCATTCTAATATTTTGATTTTGATTTTGCTAAAAAAAAACTATTATTATTATTATTATTATTATGAAGTTGAAAACAGCTGACTAGAATTTTTTCAGGTTTCTTTTGTATTATTCATCCTGAATCCTGAAAAAAAAAATGGTTTAAGTATTGATGATAATAATAATAATAATAATAATAATAAAGTTATTATAAATAGATAAATTTGTATAAATTTTTTACTGTTTTTGCTGTACTTTGGATCAAATAAATGCAAGCTTGGTGAGCAGAAGAGACTTCTTTAAAAAACATTAAAAAACTTTTGACTGGTAGTGTATCTCTGAATGTCTCCTCTTGTTATATAAAAATATGTTCTAATAGGGTTCAAAATGTATAACTTTTCACACAAATCAGTTTAATACCATTTATTATTGGTTTTGACTTTTATTCTAAATAATGTAACAACAAAGTTTTAACCTTAAGTTTTATATAGGTGTCTGTTCAAAACACTCTTTAAATATTTTAATATAGGTAGTTTTTGTTTTATATTAGTGGAGATTAGCATATATAAAAATACTAAATGTAAATTTAATACTAAAGCAACATAAAACTCTGTTTTATGTCCTTGAAACTCTGTGAAATTGCTTGAAGAGTGTAGCTTTCTTCACATTTAATAGCTCATATTTTATTTTATTTTATTTTATTTTATTTTATTTTATTTTATTTTATTTTATTTTATTTTATTTTATTTTTTATAGCTAGTAGTCTTTAATTTAATATTTTCCTATGAACAATGATTTGTTTTTGCTATTACTAATTGGTGGAAATTGGAATTAGGGGGAATGTCCAATATGAATCATCATTATTTGTAAAGGCCTGTTCACACCAAAAATATAACCCTTATAATTATCCTTGGTGTGAACAACCCTTTTAGACTATACATCTGCTGACAACTGACATTTTATTTTAGAATACACATATAGGTGGGCTTCAGTGCTAATAGACTTGGACTAAAAGACACAAGAAAGTGCAAAGTGTAAGTTTTTGTTGGTTTGGATAGTAGGTTCTCCTAAATGAAGAAACATGCATGTAAATGTTACTAGTTCATCTGGACCACCCAACAGCTTCAAACATCGTAAAATACCCAGCTGTACCCCTAATGAAGTGCACTAGAGGGTTAATGTTTTGTGGGCATTGTGCACAATAGGCTGAAGCTGGCACTGAGACTGGTGCTGTGTTAAATAGCAGCCCCTCCCTCAACCGGCCCATGCCAATGGCAACAACTATCCCTTTTTCTTACCAGCCATTGAGCAGTATAAAAGCTTCTGTTATGTAAGATGCTGTCAAGCCTGAGCCATGTTAACTACATTTGCTTGCAGAATGTGACGACTGTGCTCGCAACTGTAAATTCATTACCTTTAATGATGCTGCATATACATGTATTTGAAGGAGTGATTCAGGATTTGATTATACAGAGACATAACACTTGATAAACATAGAATTGGTATTTTAATGTAGGCATAAACATTTAGAATAAACATTTAATGACCCACAGATTCCAAAGAGATATTTTTGGACTGAAAATGTTGTTTTTTAGACCTAAACAAATAAAAAAAAAAAAAAACTTTATTAATAATAAACTTTATTTCAGACTCACACGACCATGGCAATAAGTACTTACAAGTGTATATTTAAAAGCCACAAATGTAAAAAAAAAAAATACATTCTAAAAAATCATTAATATTGATAATGGAACAAGAACAGCTGTCATTATTGATTACGTTTTATTAGGTAACACACAAACTGAACTGACACTGAAAAATACTTCCAAAGTATTTATTAAGTTAGTGTTAATTTCATAATTTACAAATACTTTATTAAAATTAAAAGTTGTATCTGTTGATAATATTGGTAACACTTTACAATAAGGTTCAGTAGTTAATATTAGTTAACTACATTAGTTAATACACCGTGAACTAACATGAACTAGCAATGAAAGACTGTATTTTTATTAACTAACATTAACAAATATGAATAAATAGTGTAATAAATGTATTGTTTACTGTTCATTCATGTTAGTTAATACATTAATGTTAACAAATGAAAACTTAGTGTAAAGTGTTACCATAATATTTTTAAACCTGAGCAACATGAATTATAAAGAGTCACACTTTTAACTAATGTCAACAAAAATATCTTGCTCATTGTAAGAAAATGTTAACTAGCACACACACTCTCTTCTATAATATATTAAATGTATAATTAAACAATGAAAAGTAATTGATAATGACAGCGTTTACGTTCAGTTTTTATTAAAAATTGTTTTTATTTATAAATATTATATACACCATGCTTTACATTTATGCACTTGACAGCTTTCAAAAGCAACTTACATTTAATATATAGGCATTTTGACCTTGACCTTGAGGTTGCTAGTAGGATGCTTTACCGGAACTTCATGCTTCATTTTTATTTTAGAACTCATTTTGTACGCAAACAAGTCAATATTAACTTTTTTTTTTTGTTTATTTTACTTTATGAAGTAGTATCTGTTAGCTACTGATTTTTGATTCAAATGATTCAGTCACATCCTGAGGGGGGGTACATTACTTTGGGTCGCAACTGTATAGTTTATCAAACAGAGAAGCATTTGTTCATGAGGAGGCAATAAACTCTCCCCCACATAATAGATCAAATCTATCGTTGCATTGTGCAAAACACCCAGTGACATTCCACCATTGTGTGGAACTGAAACACTACAGGGGCAACACAGAGTTGGATCAGATCAGGTCACCTTTCCCCCTGTCCAGCAGTGATCATCAACAGCATTTTGCACCGTCATCTCCACGGGCAAACAGCACCAGAGCATCCAGCGGTATTATCACTTGACATTCATAACTAGGACGCGTTCGTTGCTGGATTCCTCCCCGGTAAGTTCCACTGCAGGTACATTTCTCCATATCGCTGCATCTTGCAGTCTGCCTCACTTGTATATACGTTATTCGCAGGCGGGACGCTGCAAGTTTTGGCATCGTTTCACCGGACCGTTACATGCGGGGTGGCGACACTGACATTGGCGTGTTGACAGATCAGAAGGGAGGGTGAACAGCTGGATGCTGTATATAGGCTGTAAATAGAGTCGCGGTACCGATATAAAGCAGTTGTTTGAAGGATGCTTGGTGTGTTTGCCGCATCGGTGAATCTGCTGAGCAATGATGACGGAAATATTTCTGAGCGCGATTATGTGCGCCGCTGCGACAAGCTGAGATTTCTCTTAAAAATGGTTGAATTTACAGCGCAAGAGAAACATAAACGAGCAGGAGTTTTCTGTCAGTCTGTCCGTTAGTAGTGCGTTTGTTCCGCTATAGACATTTCCTGGCTAACACAACACTACAGTGTTACCATGGTAAATGACAGTGTTCTTTGAAGTATTATGTAATATCATGCAAATAGGATATTCATGCAGTACTACGGTGTGGACACACCCACTAATTTTCGAATAGCCTAATAACAATAATTTCGTCATAACTATGATAGAACAAAAAAGGGTTAATTTTTTTAAATATATATAGCCTATATGTGACCCTGGACCACAAAACCAGTCATAAGGGTAAATTTTTGAAACTGAGATTTATACATCATCTGAAAGCTGAATAAATAAGCTTTCTATTGTTGATAGGATAGGGCGATAATTGAATGAGATATACAACTACTTGAAAATCTGGAATCTGAGGGTGCAAAAAAAACAAAAACAAAATCAAAATACTGAGAAAATCGTCTTTACATTTTCCAAATGAAGTTCTTAGCAATACATATTACTAATCAAAAATTAAGTTTTGATAAATTTATGGTAAGAAATTTACAAAATATCTTCATGGAACATGATCCTTACTTAATATACTAATGACTTTTGGCATAAAAAAACTATATAATTTTGACACATACAGTGTATTTTTGGCTGTTGCTACAATATTTATCAATTACAATATATATTGGCTGTTGCTATAATATATATCTTTTTATTTATACACTACCTTTCAAAAGTTTGGTCAGTAAAATGTTTAAAAATGTTTTTGAAAGAAGTCTTATGTTCACCATGGCTGCATTTATTTGATGAAGAATGCAGTAAAATAGTGATATTGTGAAATAATATTACAAGAACTGTTTTCTATTTTAATATGCTTTAAAATGCGCTCTATTCCTGTGAATTTTCAGCTGCCATTATTCTTCAGTGTCACATGATCATTCAAAAATCATTCTAATATGCTAATATTTGGTAATATTTGGTGCTCAAACATTTCTTAATAATATCAGTGTTAAAAGCAGTTGTGCTGCTTAATAAATATATTTGTAGAAACAGTGATACATTTTTTTTTCAGGATTCTTTGAATAGAAAGTTCAAAAGAACAGCATTTGTTTGAAATATAAATCCTTTGTAACATTGTAAATTTTATTTATATATAAAATAAAAATTATAGATTTATAGAAATTTATACATTTATAGAGATGTTATAGTTTAGGCATTTAAGGAAAGGATTTTAATATCATGAAGAGTATACATTCATCTAGTGTGTCCAAACTTTGACAGGTAGAATATATTAAAGTACCATGCATTTTTGTAGAGTATAGTATTATTACTAAATGTATGCAAATGAAGAGTGTTATTGCGAAATATTTTGCAACGGAGAAAAAAAAAAATTGTACGTCCAGTCTTTTCACATTCATTAGCAGCAGAGGTCATAGAAGTTGTGCCGGTTGACTTTGTAACCTCTCTAAATCACCGCCTTGCATTTTACTCCTGTCTAAAGTCTCTTTAGATCTACTAACAATAATGACATTCATTTAGTTCCTTTGGGGCCACTGAAACATGCTCTTTAAAACACCTTCATGTTGCCTTAGTAACTTGTGAGTTATCAATTACCTTCAAATCAATCTCTGACAAGGTTTTCCACCCTCTTCTGGAAAGGCAGTATACTATTGAGAAGTAACGCTAAGTATTTGCTAATTAACACTGATTGTACAGTTGAGGTCAAAAGTTTACATATACCTTGCAGAATCTGCAAATGGTAATTATTTTACCAAAATAAGAGGGATCATATAAAATGCATGCTATTTTTTATTTAGTACTGACCTGAATAAGATATTTCACATAAAAGACATTTACATGTAATATAGTTCAATTTATAAAAATGCCCCCCCGTTCAAAAGTTTACTTGATTCTTTGTATTGTGTTGTTCCCTGAATGATCCACAGCTGTGTTTTTTGTTTAGTGATAGTTGTTCATGAGTCACTTGTTTGTCCTGAACAGTTAAACTGCCTGCTGTTCAGAAAAATTCTTCAGGATCCACAAATTCTTTGGGTTTTCAGCATTTTTGTGTATTTGAACCCTTTCCAACAATGACTGTATGATTTTGAGATCCATCTTTTCACACTGAGGACAAC